>JAVTVY010008325.1:0-43962 GCA_036873755.1 Hanleya hanleyi
GGCTGGTAAGGGTAGTTGTTTTAATAAACCAATACCACCCACTGAGAACTGTTCCATCATTTTTTTGCATCTGAGGCTGAAGGGCTCTGTGTCACGCTTCGCCGACTTTTCGTGTAGTCTGTTATGCCAAGTGTCCTCGGTAAGATAGGAAGATGAGTTGGACACAGAACCCTTCAGCTTAAATAGAAACTTAAGACATTGCATTTTCCTTCTAATGCTCAATGGCAATTCTCTACACGCAACTTGCAAGACATTTAAAGGTGCAGACCTCATACCCCCCGTACATATTCGTAAAGCCTGGCACTGTACAGAATCCAGCTTCGCCTTAAGGTGGCTAGAACAAGAAGAATACGCCTGGGCCCCATAGTCAAGGCGTGATCTAATTAGACTTCTATACATGAGAAGTAAGGACTTTTTGTCAGCACCCCAAGACGAAGCGGACACAGTACGCATAATATTAATGCAATTTTTGCACTTAATAATCAAGCTGTCAATATGGTCAGCCCAGGTTAATCTTTTATCGAATATCATACCAAGATATCTGAATGTAGAAGTAAACTTTAGTTTGGAATTATATATAAAACAAATCAATGCATGTATCTTTTGGTACAAGTTTGCGGGTAAATAAAACAGCTTCAGACTTCAAGGTGGAAAAACGGAAACCCCAGGTATTTCCCCATTTGACCATATCGGCCAAACCAGCTCGGATGTATTTTAGAACCACTTGCAAATTTTTCCCAGAAAACCATATAACCTTGTCGTCGGCAAATAATAATTTATTAAGCTTGGGGTTAATCGCTTCAGGTAGGTCATTTATCATGATGGAAAAGAGAGTGGGGGACAATACACTACCCTGGGGCGTACCATTTTCGACAAATACCCTCTTGGAATATTCCCTACCGATGCGCACGCGCATAAAACGGTTGGATAGAAACGACTGAATCCACCCAAGCATTTTACCGCCGATTCCTATATTTTTTAGTTTGGTTATTAACCCTTTGCGCCACATCATATCGTATGCTTTCTCAATATCAAGGAAAACAGCCAATAGATATTCGGTATTCACTAGGGCGTTTTTAATACATGTTTCCAGGTTAACTAAATGGTCTAAGGTAGATCTATTTCTACGGAAACCACTCTGGAAAGGAGATAAAATATTGTTTTTCTGTAGAAAGCACGTGAGGCGGTTATTTACCATCTTTTCCATGAGCTTGCACATATTGGAAGTCAGAGCTATAGGGCGATAAGAAGTCGGAATTGAAGCATTTTTACCCGGCTTACCTACAGGTATAACAACGGAATTTGTCCAAGAGGACGGTAAAACCATACGAGACCATATCGAGTTAAAAAGTAATAAAATAACATTAAGACAGGATTCGGACATATGCTGGAACATAGCGTAGGATATACCATCCTCCCCTGGGGAGGAGCTCTTGGTATCTCGAATCGCTTGTTTCAGTTCAAACATGGTGAATTCTTCATTTATTGGCATTTCGTCGAAGGCAATATGATCAAACACATGACGGTTATCTTGCTCAAATGTTCGTTTATGAGCAAGAAAATCTGGGTCGTAATTGGCATCACTGCTGACGTTGGCAAAGCCGTCAGCGAGTACATCACACTTTTCTTTGTCAGTGACATAATTGGAGTTGTTCACAACGATTGTTAGGATATTAGTCTGTGTACTTTGTCCACTGACGGCCTTGACCTTACGCCAGACGTTACCCATTGATGTGTGTTCGTTAATGGAGGAACAATAGTCCCGCCAATACCCTCTTTGTGTTGATTTAATCACCTTTTGTGCCTTAGCTTTCTTGTGCTTAAAATCAATTATATCCTCGTACAGACGGGACCGAGACGCTTTATTTTTAGCTCTCTTTCTCTCTTTAATAGCCTGGCTGCATTCCTCGGTCCACCAGGGAACAGGGATTTTATGACTAGTTTTTCCACTGGTGGACTTCGGAATGCTTACCTCAGCCGCTCTATTTATGGAACCAATTAAATTATCATGAAAAATATTTATATCCTCATCGGCTAAATCACCCGTAATAAGTTTGTCACATTCTTTAATTAAAAACGACCCAGTTAGCTTTTTTGAGAATCCAGCGTGGCGGGCCACCCAGTTTGTTAGTGACAAAACTACAACCAATAGATATATGGACTGGGAAATGGTCCGAACCACACGAAGTTGAGTGATCCACATACCAGTTCGATTTTAGGGACAGGTTATCTGAAGTAATTGCCAAGTCAATGGCAGACATTTCTCCCGTAATTGGATTAATTCTTGTTCCGGTCCCGGTATTAAGGTATGCGATATCGTAATCTTCTAATAGCGAGCTAATTAGATTACCGTTAAAGTCAGAGTTTTCACTTCCCCATAAAACATTGTGAGCATTAAAATCACCACATAATACAAAAGTCGAACCTAGAAAAGATAAGAGAGCGTCAAAGTCTCCTCTCAAAAGTTTGTTACAGGGGTTATATAAATTAGCTATTTTGGCGGTTTGACCGGTTCTTAGAGTGATCTCTATACCTTGACATTCAATTGATTGGAATATGGGGAGATCTAGTTCTCTAAAAGCGACTCCGATTTTGACACACATGATGAGTCCACCGCGGGGAGCGCCAATCCTGTCACCCCTGACACAGGTGTAACCGGGGATGGAAATATGTTAAAAGCCATCCTAGTGGCTAAGGCCATGATGAGGATTAGGTTCCAAATAAATATAGCCATTAATCAAATTCGGCACGTCCTTCACCAATCATTATAATTAATTGTGTGCGAGTGATACAATCTGCTCCCAAATACCTATGAGCAGCGGTGCAGATCATATCCAGCACCGTGCTACCTGGCAAATCCTCTCTAGGCTTGGCTATACGGAAAAGCACTTATGTGACAAAACCAATAATGTCCTCTATGTTAAAATCTGGGCTAGCTTCTGTCTCACTGGGCATGGTTTCAGGGACATGATTGCTTGACAAAGGGGGGTTGTGAACTTGGGCTTGTGTTTCAGTATCAGGAATGTTAGGTGTTGCAGTGGGAATATTTGGAACAATAGGTCTGTTGGTGACAATAGACTCAGTAGAAACAACAGACTGGGGCTCAACAGTGCTGGACTCGGTATTGACAATCTTTACAGCCGCAGCATAAGAGACCTTTTGAGTTGTTTTCACATACTGGACTTTGTTTGCAGTTTTACGGGAAGGGCACCCCCCATATGCACTAGAGTGTTCAGTAGACCCACAGTTTACACATTTAGGTTTATCTTTATTTTCACATTCTTCATATCGGTGGTTTCCCCCACACCTCGGGCATCTTGTCTGACCCTTGCAGTCGCCTGCCATATGCGAAAAACGCTGGCACTTGTAACAGCGCACGGCAGGGGGGATGTAAGGTTTAACTCTAAATAATCGGTAGCCTATGCAGACTTCAGTGGGAAGTGTCTCAGAGTTGAAATTCACTAGCATAGACATAGAAGGGTTTTTATCCCGCCCCCTAGTGAGGCGCTTAGCACTAAGAACATTGTATTTAAGATCTTTTAGTTCATTTACCAGTTCTTCTTCAGTTATGTCCTCGGCTACACCATATATCACCCCTCTGGACCCCCGCTCCTCGGGAAGAGTGCACTTTATATCTACCCCAGCAATGGTAGTTACCGACAGAAGGATTTTGGTCTGTTTGACTTGTCTGCATTTGATTTCCATGCTGCCGTTCTTGTTTGGCTTAACGCAGTCAACGCTACCACAGATTTCGTGTAGCGCTTTACCAAATTTAATTGGGTTTACCTTTGAGATAGGGGTGGTTCCCACCGCCTTCATTATGATCGTCAGCTTAGGTTTCTGTTTATTGGCACCAGGACCTCCAATCTTGGACTGTTTTTGTTTCCTACTGGCATCATCTGCAGACTCTAAGCCGCGTCTTCTCAACACCATTTGACTTGGTGTGGGGTCCATATCGTCCTCTTCGGACAGATCAGACACGTCCCCCATAATGGGGGACAGTTTAGAAGGACTACAACTAACAATACTATAGTAATAGCGTGCAGGCTACTCTAGTGGGGAACTATATGTTAAAGCTAACACAGGTTAGAGAGTGGTCACTCTGGGGCGACTCAGAGTAGGATATGTTGATAGATGCCCAAATCAGTAGTGCAGAAAACTAGCTGATTTAAACTAACTACACCATAATTACTAGATTCAATTATTTGCCAATGACCACTAGCAAAAAAGAAAAACAAGGAAATATGACAAACTAGAAAGACAGAGAGAAAAAAAAAGGAATAATAAAAAAAAAAAAAAAATTTTTTTTTTTTTTTTTAAATATATAAATATATATGTAATACAGGGGAAAAAAGCACAAGTAACAATCGAACAAACTCAAAGTTATTGCTATAAGGCCGAAACAAAAAATATACTTAGCGGCAAATAATGGCTGGATTGTACATGACGGGGGGCAGGACTAAGCCCGGGGCTGTTCGGCGGACAGGCCTCGCGTGATCGGATGTCTGGTTAGTCCTCTCCTGCTCGCTGGTCAGTGGTCAGTGCAAAAATCAGTGAAACCTTCCAATGCAGACCATAGATCAGGGTGAAGGGTAAAATGCACTGTGCCTCCATCTAGCCGAGCCAATTTAGCAAAGAAAGGGCCGCGTCGGATGTATACATCGTGACACACGTGGATGAGGTCGCCGTCCAGTTCACCAGACAACACCCGTTTGAATTTGGTCCAGCCCTCGCGTGACAGACGAATGTGAGCTGGGCACGGTTGTGTAGGGTCCGCATCACAGATTCTCCCACTTCCTCCATGATATCGACCTTATCCGCATACACGTGCAGGAAAACCTCGGGGATCAAGCGGAGATACGGCAGTGTTATATGCTCCGCCATGGTCAGTACGTGAATGGTACCAGATTTGACTGTCTCTCGTATTTATAGGGACAACCCCTTGAGATCAAAGGATCGGGCGGGCATGTCACTGGGCTGACTGAGTCTAGCCGGGTAATCAATGGCATCGTGATCGGGTTCATAGCTAGACAGTTGTTCGTTGGGTTCTGCCGCCGATTCTCTCAGGGCACGAGCCCACTCCAACTCATCTGATCACCGCTCGTCCGGTGTAAACAGCTGGTCCACGATAGGCACCACTCTCTCGAAGGCTATCCACAGATCGGGGTCTATGATGAAGCTTCGCGTAGGGTCTTGCTAGCGGCCCAGACGTGAGAAGAAAGGTCCACGGTATACGTAGATGGCATTGTCTATGCAGATGACGTGTCCATCGAGCTGGCCGCTCAACACCCGTTTAAATTTGGTCCAGCCGTCACGGTGTAGCGTAACCGTATTCGATACGGTCTCAGCGGGCGACCAGCAAACATCTCCACGGTCTTCCACGAGGGTGACTTTATCTTCATAGACGTGTAACCCCACCCGGGGTGTAAGGGGAAGGATGGCTCGTAGGACGGGTGACATGCTTGCTACATTGCCGATCGCTGCATGACACACACTCTGTCTGACCCTCGTATTTATAATCCCACTGTCAATACCACAGCGCCAGGGTCAATAGAGCACACACTATTGTGAGGCCAACCAGCCGGCGCTGGTTCCAGCGTGAGCGCTCGTGGTCCATAGCCCGAGCATCAAGGATGGCTGTCATAGTCCAGTAGTGGTGAGTGATGGCACACCTCTCCCTCGAGTGCACTCTGTCGAGGACCGCTTCTGTGAACTCGTTCAGGATCTGGCGTCGCCCCTCGTTGTCGTGGCCATCTGCAAACACATGGACCGGACCACTGCTCGGTAACCCGTGAGTGAATTAACCACGGTGGAATGCTGTAAACTGCGAGTCGTATAGGGCTGGTATAATATATTCATATGTAAATATTACTATTACCAGGTGCTGGTTAAAGAATTGAGTGTAGACATATCTTCATCAAATACGTCTACTTACTCCCAAACTGCATTTACTCTGGAAGATTTATTTAACAATCACAAAAAGTTTCTCAGGGAAAGAGGTATTTGTCTTCCAACCAATCATAGCGACATACCAAAAATATACTGGACTCCCAATATGCATAAATCACCATACAAAGCTAGATTTATAGCTGGTTCTAGAAGCTGCACCACCAAGCTTCTTTCAACCCTATTGACGAGGGCCCTTCAGGAGGTAAAAGCATTTTGGGAAAGGTATTGCGCCACTATTTTCAAGAACTCTTGCGTTGAATGTATGTGGATATTGAAAAACTCAAAATGTCTTACGGAAGAACTTGATGCTAAAGGTCACATACCGTACAGACATGTATCCACATGGGATTTCTCGACTCTCTATACTACAATCCTTCATGAGGACCTTATTGACCGTATAAGTTCATTAATAGTATCTGTGTTCATGAAAACTGATCGTAGATATATTAATGTCGGAAGCCATAAAGCATTCTTTAGCTCTACTACATACAAGAGATATCATTCATGGGATGTTTCCTTGTTTATGGAGTTGCTTGAATTTCTCATTAAAATATCTATGTGAAATTTGGCAACACAATATAGCAGCTTATAGGTATTCCAATGGGTACTAATTGTGCACCCCTGTTAGCTGACCTGTATCTGTTCTCTTATGAATATGACTATATGCAGGCGCTTTCAAAAACCGATCCATTCAAAACCCTTTCCTTCTCATTCACCAAACGCTATATAGACGATCTTCTCGCTGTGGATAATCGCTACATAAATGACGCAGTGAAGGATATATATCCACCTTCACTGGATTTGAAGGAAACTACAGATAGCCCTACAGGCACACCCTATTTAGATCTCTATCTCTATAAAAATGAAGCGGGCATTCTCTCTCGTCGACTTTATGACAAAAGAGATGATTACAATTTCGACATCGTAAACTATCCCTTTCTGGATAGTAATATTCCAGTGGACCTGCATATGGCGTATACATATCTCGCTTAGTAGCATTTGCTAGATCCTGTGTTAAATGTGATGATTTTAATCAACGTCACAAAACATTGTTGCAGAAACTTATAAAACAGGGCTATTCCACCAAGCGCCTCCACTAAAAGTTTCTCAAATTTGGCGATACATATCGCATGCTGATAGCAAAATACGAACGTAGCGTGCAAGATCTATGGGGCTACGTTTCGTAACATGTGTCTAATTCCGCTTAACCCGGGGCTAAGGGCCGTATGAGCCCATGTACTTCAAGATCCTCATGGTACTCATATGAACAGTCACAATCAAAGCGTGACTGAGGTACATCATTTTTAGATGACGACTCTATAACGAATATTATGGACTAAGAATACTGATCAGCGATACGGATTTGATATTTTGGAACATCATGATGTCTTGCCGGCATCATTGAAAACTGTTGACCGCTTCTCTCTTGCAGGAAACAAGCCTATGTTTATGTATACTTTTGTCTTTTTGGATTTGGTGCTAGTGCTGTTGTATGGAAATGGAGTGGGTCTTTGGATTGTGGACGCGGATGTTCTCTGGTGGACGACGGCTGGATTATGAATGACGGACTAGACGCTTGTAATCCGTCATGGCCCTGCAACCGTAGAAATGAAGGTGTGGGATCCAGAGAGACGTGTTTTATAGACCAGGTCACACATGCGCGCCTAGACGTTGGGTGTAGTCCATGATACGTACTATTCTGATGGGTTTGTCCAAAAAAGAGAACAACAACAACACAGATTAGAGATCAATCCTTTTATTATGCGTGAACATCATGCGTGAGCAGGAATGCATGTACTGACCTGTCTGTGGGGGTTTTCCACAATGGCGGTTACCTTCGTGTCTTTTCGCGTACGTGCGTGTCTTTTCGGTAAAGCCCGTGTCTTTTCGGTAAAGTCCGTGTCTTTTCGTTAAAGTCCGTGTTCTTTCGGATCGGTGACGTCCATGTCTATCATCCGGGCACTTCGCGTCTGCGCCTACATTGGGGTATGTATGAGGGTCTTCATGCGCGTGCGCGCAATGCGGCTCAGCCGTATACCAGTACACCAATATTGATCCTCGTCTTGGGGTAGAGTGTGCTAAAATAGATTACCAGCTAGCGTGCTATAAAAGGGAAGCGGCCTTGCCGTTTCATCAGACACCCTGGCAACCACCAAGATGTTCACTTGCACAACTTGCCAAAAGCAGTTTACTCGTCTAGATAATTTACGACGCCACGCGGCCTCCACCCACAACGATGCACGGTATACTTGTATAACCTGCGCACGGTCATTTAATCGGGAGGATCAGTTACTGTGCCACGAACGTTCAATTCATGGGCCCCCCAAGCGTCCATGCGAGGATTGTGGTCAACTCTTTAAACGACGCAGTCAGTTGCTGTGACACCAACGGTTGATTCATGCCCCGGTACAGAGTCATACGCCTGACAACATCGAACATTTTTGGGGCGATTCCACCAAGATATTCACTTGCACAAGCGTCCATGCGAGGATTGTGGTCAACTCTTCAAACGACGCAGTCAGTTAAGACGGCATCAGCGTTTGATTCATGGTCCGTCTCTACGGTTTGAGCGACAACTTCCTACTGAAGAGGAGCCGCGGAAGGTCAGACCCAGTGAATCTAAGCCCGGGGAGACGAACGCCAATGGTGATGTGATGAAGGAGAACCCTCCTATACTCACAGTTCAGAAGAGCCTGGATATCCAGCCGGACCCCAGCGTTACGGTTTCGAGTCATACGCCTGACAACATCGAACATTTTCTGGGCGATCTCTTACAGGACAACCATCCAGTGAGTGACATCGATCGGCGCCATTGGTCCATGACACGGTACTGTTTCCACCCTCATGGCCCTATTCAAGATATTTACAATTTTCCACTGACCAATCGCACCCGTCTACGCAGCTACGTGGAAGCCATCTTCAACGATCAAACTACGGCCTTCAAATTGAATGTCCCTTCCGGGTACATCTTACGTCACAAAAAGACGGGCCAGTTACGGTATTATTATCCCGGCAATAATACCTATGTGTCTGACCAGCCGTTCACCATCATTAACCGGTGGCCACTAGAGACGATGCTGGAGATACTGGACACCGTGGATGCCTTGGGGCGGGCACGTCGTCAACGCCATACATACAATGGGTGGTAGAGAGGGTAACCAATATCAAATAGCTGACTAAGCTGACCGAACACCGCCATCGGTTGAATGCGTCACCCGCGCACTGATGAATACCATAACATGCCGCACATACTCTCTATGTCTGCACGCTGATCGTTGAATTGAGCTCAGTAAACCCTTGTACCTAATGTGACGGTGCGTTAAATAACAAAACATGATGTTTGATATTTCAATTTGTTTTGCTGTGAACATACTAAACATACCCAGGGCGGCTCCCCCAGCCTGGGTATGATGTAACATTGGGGATAATAAAATATATAAACATTGCTGAACTTGTTGTTATTCACGACAACCGCTATCCGATTGTATAATAATGTACATGCCCAACGTGGAGATTCAGTCAAACTGAAATCAGTGGTGTAGGATGGGGCCAGAATGTAACCCATCAAGGTTAGAATGCAAGAGCACTATAGTAAAATAGAGAGCCAATGAAATCAGCCCACAGACCAAGTACGTGTCCTGGTCTAGGTTTGGAGCGGGCATTTCATTGAGGTGCGTGTAAAGGAAGACAGTCAGTGAAGACTCGTCCAACACGTATAGATTAAGTTTATTACTATATGTTCTATGTATTCTCCGAACCTTGCCGAAAGGGAGACCTTTTGACCTGGATGTGACCTTTTGGCCCGCACGCGCGCACTGCCGGTGATGACGCGCGCGCGCGCGCTGCGGCCGGAGAACCCGCGCGCGCGCGCTCGCGCTGGGGCGCCGGGGCGGGCCGGGCCGGGCCGGGCCGGGAAAAACCCCGGAGGTTGAACATACGGACGTCTAAGTCAACAATGGAACTCTTCTATGTTTGGAGGTAGTTCTAGTGAAAACCCGGAAATGGCGTCACAACCCACGTGACCTGCATAGCAGAATGAAAACGACACCCTAGTGTAACTCCCTCACCTATGGTTCACATGGATACCTCACTCGATCCCATCGACCCACTAGTGGACCACCTAAACCCCAACACGTCTATTTCTATACTACGGCCAGATTGCGCATGCGCAGACTATTGACAACGAACGACACACTAGCCCAGGCGGACGCTCCCTCACGACAGCTTCACACTGATACCTCATACGACACCATAGGATCATTAGGGGTTCACCTAAACCCTAACACGTCTATTTCCACACCCTTTTCCCAGAATTCCCTGTCTTCGCATGCGCATAATGTGGACAACGGCCGAGGCCCTAGTCCAATCGGATGCCCGCTCACATAGGCTTCACTGGGAAACCTCACTCGATCCAATCGGCCCATTAGAAACCCCGCTCGATCCCAAAACGTCTATTTCCATACCATTTTCCAACAATTCCCTGTCTGCGCATGTGCAGAATGGTGATAACGCTCGAGTCGCTAATCCAGCCAGATGCCCCCTCACCTAAGCTTCACATGGATACCTCATACGACTCCATCAACCCAATAGAAACCCCGCTTGATCCCAAAACGTCTATTTCCATACCCTTTTTCCACAATTCCCTGCCTGCGCATGCGCAGATTGGTGATAACGCTCGAGCCGCTAGTCCAGTCAGATGCCCCCTCACCCAAGCTTCACATGTATACCTCACTCGACCCAATCGGCCCATTAGAAATCCCGCTCGATCCCAAAACATCTATTTCCATACACTTTTCCCACAATTCCCTGTCTGCGCATGCGTGGAATGGTGACAACGCTCGAACCACTAGTCCAGTCAGATGCCCCCTCACCTAGGCTTCACATGGATACCTCATACGACTCCATCGGACCAATAGTGGCTCCCCTAGCTCCCAAAACGTCTATTTCCATACACTTCGGCCACCGCGCATGCGCAGAATGCCGATATTTCAATCCCACACCCAGCCCATAAGATGCCCCTTCACCAATGCATCACTTTGATACCTCACTCGGCCCCATTGGACCATTAGTGGCTCCCCCACATCGCAAAAAGGCTATTTTCATACCCTTTGGCCACCGCGCATGTGCAGAATGCCGCTATTTCAACCCCACACCCAGCCCATTAGATGCCCCTTTACGAATGCTTCACTCTGATACCTCACTCGACCCCATCGGATCCATTTTATCTAGGGACTACTTTTTCTCCGCTGAAGGTTTTTCCCGCGACCGCATCACCGCCAAAACGCTGCCAGACCGCATCGCCGCGGATGAATACATTCCCCCCAACAATTGGAACTCTCCTGTTTTGGAGGTAGCTTTTTGGTGATTCTGCCGGAACTATAGTGCACTTGACCTCTCCTCCGCGTTTCCTCGGCAAATGACCTCTACATCCGGGTGAAATAGGCCATAGTTTATTCTCTACCTACTACTTGTCACTCAAGTTGAGTGCATTTAACGCATGTTGATTAAAAATCTCACTCAAGTATTGAGTGGGATCAATTTCCACTCTTAAATGAGTGAAATTTCACTCAACTTTTTCAGAGAGTATATAAAAGTCATGCTAATATATTGGAAAGGAATGCCGAAATTCGAATATAAATCCAAGCCAATACGATTTTGTCTATTTGATTGCGATCCGAATACAGACTAAATTGCATTATGCGCAATAAAATGTGATGTGGTTATGACAAGTATCGAATTTGATAATGTGTGGAATAGGAAAGTAGAACATCCTTGCTGAAAAACAACTTGGCTGTTCCCATAAAACACCCATAAAACTTGACAAGCTCTGCAAATCCTCGACCAGATACCGTTGCAGATTCGCGGAGAAAATGCTTGATCGGAAGAAGGTAAGGTTATGTTTGCCCCATTAAGGAGTTCACATGCTGCCCTGTACAATATGAATTATTACATCGAGCAAAATGTGTACTATATACATTCCGTCTACTCAAAATTCGGCGTACGGCGTACCAGCTCTAGCAATCGACTTTATTTCAAAATCAAGTTTATGATACGATTTTGAAAAAAAATGTTTTCCAGTGGTCGCCGATTCGAAATACGGGCTGGCCGGTAGTGCCCATCCGGGAATACACAAATATATAGTGAAGCCATCAGCCAGAGGACATCTTGGAATTCCATACTACACCACAGTTTATAAAAGATATTCGTCGGTATATTATCCTAAAAACAGTGTATCAAAAGGAATAATGTATACATATTGTGCGGTTAATGAACTATTAACTGATATCAGCGTCAGATGACGACCATCTTGAAAGCCAAGATGGCCGTCGTGGCCATATGACTTGTCTAACATTGATATGGGATTTTCTATCAATAGTCAGACTGATGACCAACAAACATATTTCTAAATAAAAAATAGTGCATAATTCTACATGTAGATGATATTATGGGCTTCTGGAGGCCATTTTGAAAAAAAAAGCCGTTGTGAGGTACATAGGAAAAGTTCGCGGTCGTTCCATATCTGGAAATGCTCCACAGACCACAATGTACCTCGATGCCAAAAGTCAAGCTTTTATGAAAAAGACATAATTTGTTCACATATTGACTGGAATAAAACAAGCCTCACAATATCAAAAATAGCGGGAGCCGGAATATTTACAGCAGTAGCAGTGAAACGGGGAGTCATATAAACATCAAATTACGTTTAAAGACATATAAAGGAAAACAATTCTCTGCCGCTCCGCTCTCTAAGAACGAGCCGGAGAACAGTAAAATTTATTGGCCTCGCACCAATCGGGAGACAACAGAAATACACCAGCACTTGAACCGACAAGAGATGTTAGAAATACGTTGTCGGGCCAAAGTTCACATTCTGCACTCTACAACCAGTTTCCGCCGACACAACGGACAAGCAAAATTCGGGTCCGTGTTCGGCTTCAATAACCACATATTACGCAGAAAATAGAAGCCATTTTATTTGATTAACAGCTGATTTGAATACTTCCCGAAAGATGAGATATCCCAGGTAGTATCCGAGGAAATATCCGAGGTATTCCGTGGTAGACCCGGAGGTAGATCCAAGATTTTACGCACGAATTTGAGAGCACGTGTGACCACTACGATTTGTAATGGAAAGTAGGGAGTGACGTGGTCGAAGCAGAGAGGATTCTGGGTACTCGCGCATGGGCATTGGGGGGCTACAGGGACTATTTTTGGTTCTGTGGTAATGTAATTAGTACGGTCCAACGCGTAAGAACACGATAGCAATAAGGTATGTGGCGGTAAGTTTTACAGCGCAAGAAACTGGCAAAGTCGCGAACATTATTCCCATTAGAGGCTTGATTACAAGAGCAGATTTTAGTTATATAGTTCAAGTAAGACGAAGTGGCGTGAATTTACGGGATTTCCAATGGTAGCAAATGGGGAAGTGGTAGGCCACGGTTTCATATGCTAACATGTGAAGTCCCGTTGAAAAGCGGTATCTCCTCTTACATGAACTATATACCAGATTTTACTCTTCAACATCGCCTATGCTAAAAAACATAATTTTTGAAACAATTTCTGAAAATATTGACTTTCCTAGGTTCCACACATGGAAGATATAAGAGCAAAACCTTGAAGTACATATACCTCTCTAAATCAACTAGTAGTTTTTATAAGTTGGGGATGTGAGGAAGCATCCTGGTACGGAGAAAAGCAGTCCACCTCAATAACATGAGTCCAGGGGGCTTCAATATACGCCCGCGTATCTGGAATTACATTGGTCCAAATTTCAAGGTTGTTTAATAGCCTTGATTCCACTTGGTAGTATCTGGAATTACATTGGTCCAAATTTCAAGGTTGTTTAATAGCCTTGATTCCACTTGGTAGCTAGCCTACCATTTTGTGCTTCTGAGAATGTAATGTTAATGGATGAATGGACAGAACGCGATATCGCATTATACGACCTCGTCTTCTGTGACTTTTAATGATTTCTTGCTTTTGGGTTCAGTGACCTTGACCTTTGACTCACATTTTGATATGTAACACATGTCCCTCTAATGTATCTACTGTCAGAAAAAAAGTTATATTTTAATGATTTTGAGATCAGTGAACTTGACCTTTGACCTTGACCAAAATTGTGATACACCACACATCGTCTTCCCTCAATGTATCAATGGACACAAAAAATCAAGATTTGTATGAATTTCATGATTTTGGCGGTAGGTGACCTAGACGTTCGGCATTGACCTACATTTTGGTATGTGCTACACCGTGTCCCCCTAATGTATGTACTGACACAAAAAAAAAACAATTTCCAAAGATTTCTTGATTCTGGAGAAACAGTGACCTTGACTATTGACCTGGACTTAAATTTGGGTAGATGACAAATCATATCCCGTAATTTCTCAATGGACACACAAAAATGATTTTTAACAATTTCTCGATTTCGGGGTCACAGTGATTTTGACCTTTGACCAGGTCACTTGACCTACATTTTGGTATGACAGATCGTGTCCCCCTATTGACACAAAAACATGCTATTTTAATAATTTCCTGATTTTGTGGTCACCGTGATCTTTGACCTTTGACCTTGATCTAATTTTCGGTATGCGACACTTCATTTCGCCCTATCGAATCCACTTACAAAACAATTTGAAATTTTTAATGATTTCCTGATTTTTAGGCCACACTGACCTTTGACCTTGATTCTAGGTTCCCAGTGACCTTGACCTTTGACCTTGACCTACATTTTGCTACGTAACACTTCATGTCCCCCTAATGTATCAACTGACACAAAAAATGTTATTTTTAATACATTCCTGATTTTGTGATCACAGTGACCTTTGACCTTCGACCTGGACTTATTTTTCGGTATGCGACACTTCATTTCCCCCATATTGAATCCACTCACAATTTTTTTTAGAAATTTTAATGATTTCCTGATTGTTCTGTCACACTGACCTTGTTCCCCCCATTGTTCCCCCTAGGGCATCGACTCACCAAAAATAAGAACTGTACTAGAAAACTGTCAATGATCAATGATTACCTGATTCTAGGCAACGGTGACCTTTGACCTCTGACCTTGACCTCAATTTTTTTTGTCTGCATTTCAGATCCCAGACATTCTGAAAGTAATTTTTTTTTAATGTTTTTTTTATTTGACACAGAGAAGTATATTACAATACATCATGCCAATGTATACATATATAGATTGTCACAGGTATTCAGATCTAGGTATGCCAAAGTTTCCAGTACAATACTAAGTTCCATATAATATTCTTAGTTATCACGGATCATGTTAACACGGCCATCTTTCCAAGTTCTTATTGTTACAATTCACTCTATCAAGTAGCATCTCTGCCTCATAGTACATTGATATAGAACGCTTAAATGCTAAACAAACTGGAGTTTCCCGTCTCATTTTCATTCGGTAAATAAAATGTTTAGCAAGTATTATAATGAAATTTAACAGACTTTTCTTATTCTCTGTATATCCAAAGAGTACAAGATCTCTATTAAACTTTAAGTTTGAACCTATCCAGTTTTGGAATTCAGTCCAGAAGAGTGATGATATTGGACAGTACCAAAACAAATGCTGTATAGTCTCTATCTCCTCATTGCATAAATCACACAAATTCGACTCAATATAACCTATTCTCTCCAAAAAGACATTCGTAGTGATAATCCTATGAGTAAGACGGAACTGAAACCATCTCAACTTGGTATCTATAGTACATGCAAATGGAATTTCAAATACAGTCGTCCACCAGTCATTATCATATGTACAACTTAATAAAGTTTCCCATTTATGCATTGCTTTTGTCTTTTCATTCTTATTACATATTAAAACAGAGTAAATATCTCTACATCCCTTTGTACTCTTAATCAAGAGTTTGATATTCTTTGGAATCAATGGATAAACTGGACTTGGTGTGATTGTCTTCGGAAGATTTAAGCCACAATGCTTCACTGCAGATATAATTCCCAAATACAAAAATTTAAGCTTATATTATATTCTTTTCTAAATGAATTATATGATCTAAAGCTTCCATTTTCATCGAGGAGGTCATTCACATATTTTACCCCTTCTGTGTACCAGTGGTGGTAGTAGACCGGTTTTCCTGCTATCAAAATTTTATCACTACGCCATAGGCACATTGTGTGCACATTTATTAGGGTACCGGTCTCCGTTTCATTTGCAAAAACTAATTCAGCCCATGATAACAATACATCTCTCCAGAATAAATTAGATAGCTTGTTGGCAATACTTACTACTGCTCTAGAACCATGCTCCAAAATATCAAGTTCACCAACTTGGATCGGGACCAAACTTTTCCATGAACCAGACCCTGTAATTTTTCTTTTCAACCAAGCCATTTTAATAGCCTTCATAAAATTTTCTATGTGAATCATCTTGATACCACCATTTCGGTAGTCTCTCAACATAATATCTCTCTTAATTTTATCTGGTACACCTCTCCACAAATACTTAAAAAATATTGAATTCAATTCTTTAGTAAAGCTCTTTTTCGGATTTGGCGAACAAGAGAGCACGTGGTTAAGTTTTGGAAGGGCTAATGTTTTCAGGATAATAGATCTACCCAGCACTGTTAAATTCCGTCTAGACCATTGTTGCAGTAATATTCTAATTTCTCTTAATTTCTCCTCATAGTTCAATTCTATCATCTCATTTAGATTTACCGAAAACTTGATTCCTAACAAAGAAAAATGATTTCTACACCAGTCCAATTTCCATTCATCGCACAGAGTATCATTACAATACTTTTTGGCACCGAGCCATATTGCCTTTGTTTTTTCCGTATTGAGACGTAACCCCGAAAAAGAGACAAAAAATTGCAGGAGACCTAATGTTGCTCTCATAGTCTTGCCAGTCCCATCCAAGAGAACAGACGCATCATCAGCAAACTGTGCCATCTTGTATTCTTTGTTTTTAATTTTGATTCCAGTAATATTGTTATCATTTCGCATTAATATTCCCAAGATATCTACGCAGAGTAAAAACACATACGGCGACATCGGATCTCCTTGCCTACAGCCTCTCAAAATCTTAAAGGAACTCGAAATGAACCCATTAACGGTAACACTAGACGAAATATCTGCATAAAAGGTTGATATCCATTGTCTGATGGATGGGCCAAAATTGAAAACATTTAGAACTTTTTGGAGAAGGCACCAATCCACAGAGTCAAAGGCCTTCTCAAAGTCTAATAGTAGTAGAAGACCAGGAATTTTTTGTCTATCAGTGTATTCCATAATGTCATAAATAAGACGTGTAACTTCCCCAATATAACGTCCTGCCATAAAACCTTTCTGGTCGTCATGTATAATAATTGCTAGCACATTTTTAATGCGCTTAGAAATAGCTTTTGAAGCAATTTTATAGCTTACATTAAGTAACGCGATAGGTCGCCAATTTTTTAGCATCAATTTAGATTTCTCTTTTTTGGGGATACACGTATTAAACCATGTTTTTGAGTCGTCGATAATTGAGTAATATAATACGCATAACCTCAATTTTGGTACGCGACACATTGTCTCCCCCTAGTGTATCCACTCACGAAAAATTGCAACTGTGGATAGAAAACGTTCACAGATATAGACCGGACACGCACACTTCAGTGATTTCCTGGGTTTTTTTTAGGCTAGTGACCTTTGACCTCTGACCTTGACCTTCATTTTAGTACGCGACACATCGTCTTTCCGTAGGGTATCCACTTATAGTCAGGGCTGTTAGGGATTTTTTGGTTCACATTCTTCCAAAAGCACCAAATTTGGCCCATATGTCATCCATACCATACTATTTCGAATTTTGACGGGCGCCAAGACGGGCGCCCCTTAGGACCGCCATATTCGGCGAAATTCAATATGGTCGCCACCCGGGATATAGAGGTCAATCGTAGTTAAATAACTAAAAGGGCTAGAAATATGAATAATAGCACTTTTTAGTGGTTTTGTGGGTCGGAGAATCTAATTGTGATCTTATTTTAACGACTTGAGGTCAAGGTCACCCTTTGAGGTCATCCTAAAGGTCATTTTGGGGACAAATTCGCCATTATCAGTGGTTTGGGGGCAAGATATATAAACTATCATAAATCATGTAACTCATCATCACGCCTGTCTAGCACTACCATCCACCATGTAACTCATCATCACGCCTGTCTAACACTACCATCCACCATGTAACTCATCATCACGCCTGTCTAACACTACCATCCACCATGTAACTCATCATCACGCCTGTCTAACACTACCATCCACCATGTAACTCATCATCACGCCGGTCAAGCATTATCATCCCTCTTGTAAATCATCATCACGCCGGTCTTGCCCTATCCCCCACCATGTAACTCATTATCACGCGGGCTAGCATTGTCATCCATCAAGTAACTCGTCACCATGCCGGTATATCACTATCAGCCATCATGTAAAATGCGGGTAAGGTTTTCCTTGAACAGTTTTCGTGTATCCGTGTGAACGTCTGACCACATTTTCTGCATAGATTCTCCTGTTTTTGTGATGGTATTTAGGAGAAACATATTTCATTTGCTGGCAGCGCTCGACCATACCGTTTATACTCAATAACAGAATGATATCACTGCCTATCGCAATCGGAAATTACTTCTCGATTTTTCGACTAAGGCAAATTTGTGAATTCTGAAAACTGAAGTCATGGCATTTCTCTGCTTCCTGTTCTTGTAATTACAAGCATCTTGTCTGTCATTCATAATTCAGTCGTCGTCCATTAAAGAATATCCGCGGTCATAATCCAAAGACCTATTCCATATACCTTATTACAGTGCTTATCACCAAATTCAGAAAGACAATCATAGTATACATAAGCCTAGGCTAGTTTCCTGCAAGAGATAAGCGGTCAACAGTTTTCAATGGTGCCGGCAAGACATAGTGATGTTCAAAAACATATCAAATCCTTTCCGATGGTTTGTTTATTTTCTCATCGTCTCTTGTGTCGATTTGTCGATGGGAGTGGGGATGTTTGGCTTAATGTCACAAGGGTATTTCACTCCAATGGTGACAGGTTGTTTTAGTGGTAGAGGAAGCCGAAGTTTTCGGAAAGAACCACCGCACTTCGGCAGGTAATATAACGGGTAAGCCCACAGACATGCACTCGGCGGGCAGCTATAGTAAACATCATAAGCTCTCTCAACAAGGCCGTTTAGGAAGAGAACTAAGCACTCAAATATATCGTAAATTGGCGACGAGGCGTCCGCGCATCATTAGTTTCTTACATTGATTGTCTGAATAAAGAACTGTCAATGAGCAGAAACCATATTGTGCTTACTCTCCTCTTCAAAAATGAGCGTTTGGAGTCCTCGTACTATTCCTACAAAAATAACCTGCGTTCGATCTCTGCCTATGGGGATCATAATCTTAATAAATACCACGTGACTTAACCGGAAGCTAGACAGGAAATATCGGTAAATGGACCCAAGACATTAAAACTGGGTTACTTTGGACTGTTGTCGTAAAATTTGAGTTACTCTACGGGCAATAATTCGACTTTCATCTGTCGGCGATTAACAGTTCTTTATCGGGGCGGAACGGATAGGAATTTCTTACAAGGAAGGAATTCCTGACATGTAGTGATATCGGTTAGCTAACAGCTAGCTCCCAGTCCGTCTTCGTACACTACACCTCGTCTATCAGCAGACTTTCAGGTGACAAATAAATCTGTCTGTGCCAATCTAGGATCTTTGAGAAAGGGAAGGATGTCAGTATGTGTTTGATACACAGGTACATGGTATAAATACAATGCCGTCTCTCTGAATAGTACAACTTTAGGGGGTTTGCACCGGAGATCGGACCACACTTGAACAAAAGTTCGATTTCAGGTACGAGTAAACTTTCTTGAAAGCAAAAATTGAGCCGAGGAAAATTTTCAAGAGCACTTGGAGATTCGAGTGCAAAAATGGAGTTTCAATCACGAATGAGTTTAGGGACGATTTTCTGGGAGGTTCTACTCCACCAGAGCAGCCAGCGAAAGAATATATTCAAACTCACCAACATTCACATAAATATATATAATGAAATACTTGTTCTTTTTTTCGACCTTTATTCAAAGAGCACAGGTCCTTCGTGTGGTTTCTTTCGAGTTTCTTCGATGTTGTCCAGTATCTACATTTAAACGGAATATTATTTGGCTTTTCATCAGTTGTTATTCAGCAGAATAGAGAGTCATTAGTGTGTTTTATTTCATGTTTCTGCTGGGTCGTACTGCTTTTACAGGCATATGAACACAGCCAGCATTTGTATGGATTTTCAACAGCAGGAGTTTTTTTTTTCATGCCGTTTTAGGACTCCATCTTGTGTACAGCTATATGGGCACATGAGGCACGTATATGGCTTCACGCCAGTATGAATTATCCCACGCTGTTTCAGTGTTCCCCTATGTTTACTGCTATAAGGGCACATCGCACCAGTTGTTATTCAGCAGTATAGAGGGTCATTCCTGTGTTTTATTTCATGTTTCTGCAGGGTTGTACTGCTTTTACAGGTATATGAACACAGCTAGCATTTATATGGCTTCGTATGAGTTAGTTCATGCTGCTTCAGGTATTCACTCCGTGTGCAGCTATATGGGCACATGGAGCATTTATATGGCTTTTCCCCCATATGAGTTCGTTCATGGCGCTTCAGGTATCCACTCTGTTTACTGCTATATGGGCACATGGAGCATTTATATGGTTTTTCCCCAGTATGAGTTCGTTCATGCTGCTTCAGGGTTCCATTCTGTGTGCAGCTATATGAGCACATGGAGCATTTATATGGCTTTTCCCCAGTATGAGTTCGTTCATGGCGCTTCAGGTCTCCACTCAGTGTACTGCTATATGGGCACATGGAGCATTTATATGGCTTTTCCCCAGTATGAGTTCGTTCATGCTTCTTCAGGTCTCCATTCCGTGTGCAGCTATATGGGCACACGGAGCATTTATATGGCTTCGCCCCAGTATGATTTCGTTCATGCTGCTTCAGGCCTCCATTCCGTGTGCAGCTATATGAGCACATGGAGCATTTATATGGCTTTTCCCCAGTATGAGTTCGTTCATGGCGCTTCAGGTCTCCACTCAGTGTACTGCTATATGGGCACATGGGGCATTTATATGGCTTTTCCCCAGTATGAGTTCGTTCATGGCGCTTCAGGTCTCCACTCAGTGTACTGCTATATGGGCACATGGGGCATTTATATGGCTTTTCCCCAGTATGAGTTCGTTCATGGCGCTTCAGGTCTCCACTCTGTGTACTGCTATATGGGCACATGGGGCATTTATATGGCTTTTCCCCAGTATGAGTTCGTTCATGGCGCTTCAGGTGTCCACATCGTGTGCAGCTATATGAGCACATGGAGCATTTATATGGCTTTTCCCCAGTATGAGTTCGTTCATGTCGCTTCAGGTCTCCACTCTGTGTACTGCTATATGGGCACATGGGGCATTTATATGGCTTTTCCCCAGTATGAGTTCGTTCTTGCTGCTTCAGGCTTCCGTTCCGTGTGCAGCTATATGGGCACACGGAGCATTTATATGGCTTTTCCCCACTATGAGTTCGTTCATGGTGCTTCAGGTTTCCACTCTGTGTACCGCTATAAGGACAAGGTTGACATTTAAAACGGTTATCACCAGTATGGGTTCTTTCATGACGTCTTACGTCGCCTTCCAAGACAGAGATACATATATATGGACAAAGTGAGCATTTGTGTGGCTTTTCATCAGTATGACTCCTTTCATGTTTCTTCAGTTGTGCTTTCTCAGTACAATTATATTGGCACAGTGAATCTTGGTATACTTTTTCCCCGGTCGTGGTCACGCTATGTGTTCCGTGGTATTCGATAATTCTTCCTCTCTCAGTCTCAAAATGATCAACAGGGGGACCCAGGTTATCAGCCACTGACCATTCGTTTTCTCCAGAATTGGGACTAACCTTGTACAAGGCTACTGGGAATGGTCTGCCTGCCCGTGAAGTAAACATATCGCCGTCTTCATCAACTGTGGCATTTGAAGTGTTAGGAGAGATATCCTGAAACACAGAATCAAACACTAATTACTTAATTAATGATACATATGGCGGATCCGCCAATCATCTCAACCATCAAACTGTGACAAAGCACTCCCTGTGTACAAAAAGATACAATCTCTGTACTAATGTATTGTGGTCTGTGCTGCAAGCAAATAAAAGGAATTTTAAGAACTGAGTATTCCGGGTAAAAATATGTTAACGACGTAAGGGATGCGCCGAAATATGTGGCCAGATGTATTAAGGAATGTATTATGTGTACGATTGACGATTGGAAAAAATCCGTTAAAAGAGTTTGATTACGGGACGAAGTCGAAATAAGCTAAGGACGTACACCTTGTTCAAAACACATTATCTACCAGATGCTTATGTTACTACGAAATTATATAAAAAATATAGAAGTGCCATGGCAAAATTAGGTTAGAGGTTGCCCATTTAAAAACTGAAACCGTTAGAACGGGCTGCAATGCAAAGCCTGCTTTCTTGCTTTACAGCGAAGGAAAAAAATCTGAACTATTTGATGAAAAGCTCATATTTATGTAATTCTTGATATATAGGTAATATCCGTCTCTCATAACTCTGTCCAGAATGTCACTTATAACTAGTTTAGTATTGTACTGTTTTTTATCATGTTGTATGTGGTGAGACGTTTATCTATCTATCTATCTATCTATCTGTCTATTCTACTCTCCTCCTCTATCTATCTATCTATCTATCTATCTGTCTGTCTTCCTGTCCGTATTTTTGACATTTTGGGGAATTACACTTTTATAAATTAGGTGAACATGTTCGCTTATCCGTGTGAGAATTACACAAGGCCCGTGTGTCACTGACAATAGAGATTACGTGTACGGGGTATTAGGGGAACAGGTTACTGTTGTTTAGTACACTTTTCAACAATCACAAATGGTTAGATCTGCGAAACCCGTACATCGTTCAGAGGCAGTCAAACTCACAACTTACTTGTTTCATCGGGATCGGTTCATTATTGTCGTCACATGCACTACGGATCGTTGTATTTTCAAACGCATCAATCGGGTCCGCTGGTTCCGACTTTATTGGTGTTACATCTATCACACGTGTATAGGGCAAGATTCCTTTTGGGAAGATGACTGGATAATCCTGTACCTCTACAGCTGTCTCTTGGTCGACAGGTTCCACTTTTATCGATTTGACATCCATTTGTTCCGCGTATGAAATAGCTTTGCCCTGTATGAAATACATAGCAATACCAGTAAACGAATTTTAAACTCAGCCATAATCTCTTCCAAGCGGCATTTCGGAATATTGAGATCAGTATATAAAGTAGGCTACACAAATATGTTATCATGGATATAAAGTACTGTTTTGTTCAAAGCTACAATTCACATATACATACTCACTATGATTTAAAGCATACCTAGCGAAAAACGCCCAACATCAGCGGGTTATCGACAACAAAAATGGTAAAGTACGGAGCAAACATAACTGCCGATAAGATCAACGCTACCATCATTGCTCCGTTTCACTTCTGTCAAACAAGGAAAGGTCAGTATGCACGACTTCCACACTAGAGAATGAAGGGTTACTCTTACCACCAGATACAAAGCTGTTCATTTTGATAGACTGTTGACTTTGGACATTTTGTAATTAAGATTGTTGAGCCTCAGCCATTGGCTCCACATATTTTCGACGCCACAAGTGCTGCTTTATTGGGGCGTGTTGTTGAATACATGTATGCTTCTGTACGGAGTGACGTCATGATTGATTAATTTTCATAAAAAAAAACAACGAAAGGGAAGGCATATAACTTACGGTTTCAAGCGCAAATGCGCAGTACAATGCAAAATAGCGCCAACACGTTTTCTTCACTTTGGTTTTCAATATCCGAAGAAGGAAGAAACGGTATCAGTTTGTGCTATCTTCTGCAAAGAAAAGACGACAAATCTGGACTCCAAACAACAGATAACTTAGACAAGCAAGTTAATAATGAATTCTCGAAATAAATCACGAGTGATAACGCAGTCATTGGGGGGGGGGGGGGGGGGGGGTACATTTGTTGTGTGAACACTCGCTTTTCGAATTTGTTCGTCGCTTCTCCCCCAAATCCATGCAAGTGCAAAAAAAAAATCCATTAAAATCAATGAAACCGATTCCCAAATTGTACGCTAACGCTAAGGTTTAGGATTTGAGTAAATAAGATTTGGCGTTTAAGTTGAAGTGAATCATGAACTACTCCAAGCTTCCTACATGATCATTCAGACACACGAAGGATAATTTCTGACGGATAGTCTGGCTGGGATCAGAGATCTCTCCCGTTCAAAAAAAAAATGAAAATGGGCGCGACCACGGCGTCGCGACATCATCCGAGTAAAGATTATTTTAAAACAATAATCGGCCGTTCTACAACACTTCACTCACATATATGTATTAATGAATAATTAATAAAGCCCAAATTTAAATAGATCCGCTTCGTTCTTCGTCAATTACAGTGTTAGCAACTTTACTTTCATTTCATTTGCTTCAACTAAACCACAACTAACCCAGTTTTCTGTTTGGAATGAGGTATGGCGGATTTTGTTAAATTTGGGCTGACAATGAACGGAAATTATTCATTAATTAATATGAGTTGTGTTGTAGTTCTGGGCCGAATATTGAGGGAAAAAATACTGGATTGAGGTCGCGCGACCCCGCGATTGCTCCCGTTTTGCGCCTTTGTATTGGGGAGAACTGTGACCCCAGCAAGAGAATCTGTCAGAAATTATCCATCGTGTGGCTGAAGGGTCAGAGGAAGCTCGGACTAATCATGTACGTGCTGCATAGGTTACCGGTTGATGTGGTAAATAATAGGAGATAGATCATTGAATTTACAGTGTAAATTTGAAGGACACCAAAACCTCATTTACGCAACGACATGTACCTTAGCGCGAATGATTAGTGAACAAGTAGTAGCGAAAATGTTTGTTTGTGGACCACACGGTGCACATTTGCGTACACTTCGCCATCCATAAGATGGCTTGCGAATCGTGTGTCTCCATTATTGCGGAGCGATATCCAGTATTTCACCGGATTCTGTTCGGCCTTCATCCGGCGGAGAACAGACTCGAGAAATCTGATAAATTACAGGTTTTCATAACACTTCTGAAACAGACATTGCCTGGGCTTACTAAATATATACGTATATATAACTTCCGTATCATCCAAGAGGTGTGGTGGATCTGAAATTTTGAACAAGTAGTTCATCACATGACTAGAAAATGGCGAGTTACGTTGGGGTTACGTCGGTAGACTTTAGCTGATTGGCTGACAAAGTCACGTGATATTGATTTATGGAAATTCACTCTGACAGTTGCCGAAAGAAGGCTGAACATGGACACACACGATCCCAGGGTCAGTCTTACCGCGTATATATGACCGAAATGGTTACAGGCTGCACGGTGCAATTTGAAACCTCATCTCGCCACAACAATTCGTCAGCATCGCGCGGTGAATACGAAAATCACGACCTAATAAAGTGCTGACACGGACTGAAGCCTAAGACGGGACAATATTCCATTCTTTCTTCTTTTTTGGGCATAACATTCTGTCTTGACTTACATGAAATGTTAGCTCTTAATTATGATGTTAAGATGAAAGATATGCGCCATATCTTTACTACATGTAGCGGAAGGAATTTAACTCCTTTGGAAAAAAGTACTATATTAAAATCCGTGATTATCCCTAATATAAATTACCTAAGTTAACACTTCCCAAACCAGCTAAGGATTACTTCTGCGAATTAGAGAAGATGATGTACAAATTTATCTGGAACAATAAACCCGATCAAACTGCCAGGAAAACACTGATACAGGATTACACAAGAGGTAGCTTTAGAATGTTACACTAAGACTCATTCCAAAAGTCATTGAAAATCTCCTGGATAAGAAGGTTGTTTAGGATTACTGTATCGGGTCGAAGCTTCAACATCTCTATTTTTGTTTTATGGTCTTATACCAGAGTACACAGTCAAACCTGCAAGTTGGGGGAATAACAAATTATAAAAATTAGTGCATGTAGTAAAAAAAAACATGACTTTTTTAAACTCAAGCCATTTGTGGTGCAGTAGGTACTGATTGATTTTTGGTCGTTTTCTTCGTTTATTTTTTTGCCAAAAAGTGTTTTGTCCCGTTCTAATTTCCCTCTTGTTATTGGATTTACAAACATGAACTTTGGACACAATATTCCAATCATATAGGTCTTCAAAAGGCTGCCTCAAATTTTATAAGTTCGGCCCTGTTCATGAATTATTTATGATTTAGTGAAGACGGGTCGAGTTTTTTTTTAGATCATTTCAATCTTTCGAGTTTGCACGACGATAAAATAACTTCCATGCCCTAACTAAAGAAACTGAGACAATCTATTTTTATTCAAATGTTAAAGTTCATTATTCCAAAAACGCAATTGTTTGTTGGTGAAAACTGAGAGAGTTATTAGCGCGTGATTTTGGCCCAACACCCTTTTTTGGTGTCGAGGGCAGTTCAACACCATAAATTGGTGTTGACAAATGGTGTTGACAAAATCTAATACCAAAAAAGGGTGTTGGGGTCAGTTCAACACCAATTATTGGTGTTGACAAAATGGTGTTGACCACACCCCAACACTGAAAAAGGGTGTCGGGATCGGCTAAACACCGATATATGGTGTTGGGTTATTGTCAACACCTTTCATTGGTGTTGGTCAACACCAATATTTGGTGTTAAGCCTCTGTTTTGCACTGCAATGCCAACACCAGTAAACGGTGTTGGTCAACACCATTATTTGGTGTTAAGCCCCTGTTTTGCACTGTTCTGCCAGCACCAATAAACGGTGTTGGTCAACACCATTATTTGGTGTTAAGCCCCGGTTTTGCACTGCACTTCCAACCCCAATAAACTGTGTTAAGCCCCTCAACATGTCCCATCACTTGAGATAAGTACACAACACTTGATTAAACAAATATCAATAATTTAATCAGATTTTCCAGACATCCAGATCAATACATCTGGATAGCATAGCATGGTACATTAACAATTTTCATTTTCATCTCCAAATACCCCCCCCCCCCCCATTGATTCCTTGTACAAATGAGATATTAAGCAACGAGTGCATTGGTACCAGACTTTTGAACACGCCAAACATGCCAAACGAATAAAGCATATAGAACGAAGGAAAGATTGCTTAATTGTATCCCCCCCCCGCCATTCCGCTTTAGTGCCCTTCACAAGCTTTGAGGTACAAAGGGCCATAACTCTTGCATATATAACCGAAACGCAGAGAAACTTTACGCTGTACAACTATGGGGCAGTGATCACATATAATGCAAATTTCATACTTGTCCATACAAGATTAACCAAGATTCTGCTCGGACAAGTCCCAATTCACAAAGATTTCAGAAGCTAAGGGGCACAAATCTTGAAAATATAACCGAAGATTGGCACTGGCCACATTTCATGCAAGTTTCAAACCGGTCCATCAAATATTAACCGAGAAGATATTGCGCAGACAAGAAATCCGGACGGACTGTCCGACAACATGGTTGCTATATGCCCTCCCTCTATTCAAAGAAAGGGGGGGGGGAGGGAGAGGCATAATTATGGCAAATGTGATGAATCCCAGAATAATCTGAGTACCCCATGATGCTTCAGTCAATCTTCAGCTTGACTTTGAGCAAGCAAGATTAATCAGTAATTATACTAAAGCAGCATCAGGCCATCCTTAAGAATTCGTTGGTTGGGCTTAACCTCACCCGGAGAGGATTTGGGTCTACAGGTTGGTTAGTCCAAATTCACAGGAAATAGCTAGCTATGACCTTAACATGAAATTACAAAAAAAAACAATTCTGGCAGATAGGCCAATAAAAACTTTGGGTAGGGCGGTATTCGTTGGGTTGGTAGGATTAAGCCCAACCAACTGAACATATTTTTGATGGCCTCAAGTCCTGTTACAAGCAATCATGGACCAGTATAATTACTCATCAATTGGAGGATCAATCCTGTATTTAACATTGAGAAATGTTCTGTGTTCTTGCCCCCTTTCAAACAGGCGATGTCTAGCAACTACAGTGTGGTCAACCAGATCACTCAAAGCAACTGCTCTGACATTAGGAGGAATATACTGACACACTTCCCACGAGTGGAAGTCGTCATGGAAGCCTACTTTCTGCAGACACTCAATGATGAAGTGCACTTTATCCCTATCCCCTGCATCCTTGTGGAGCACAATTTGAAGAATTTCACCAAACTCCTCAAAGTCATTTCTGTCCCATCCTACACACAGTACATGTCTTTTCTTGTACACAGTTCCAAACACGTTCACTTTGTCAGCCAAGGTTGCTTGATTTGGCAATCCAGCTTCTCTCAGGATCTGTCCATGTTCCAAAACATCAATTTCTACCGGAAATCCTTTTGTAACTGGTACAACGTCCGTCATGTTTGAAGAACGATCATGGAAGCTGACAACCTGTTGCATTTGATGCCTTTTGGCCATCGTGAAGGCACTATTGATGAAATTTCCAGTCATATCCATGGTCTTTTTCAACAGTTTATGTTTACCTTCATACCTCATTACCCAAAAGCGTGTGAACGGCCCAATTTCCATTGCTAGCCGAGGGTAATGTAGCACGTAGTGCATTTTTGGGGTAATAGAATGTTCTGGAAAAAGACGTTTGTATTCCCTCAAGAAGAAGCATATTTCTGTCTGCAGATACGCTAGCACATCTGTCCGGATTGCTGGGGATAGTATGATGTCTACAATACCGATGAGACACAGGAGCAAGTTCCAGTGGACATCCCCTTCAGGAACCAAATCTCTGATGAGCAATGGTAGTTTTCGCAGTAGACACCAGTACTGGCTCGCTGTGCAATAAATCCAAATGGTATTTATTATAAGAGAGGACTAGACAATCAAACATGATTACCACATCAACACTATCAGGCCATCCTTAAAAATATGTTGGTTGAGCGTAACCCGACCCTGTTCCACAGAAGTGGGTAGGTAGGTAGGTAAATATTTTTTTCTTTTTTCAAGGGGGGGGAGGGGGGGTGTTTGTTTTCTTGTATATTCACAGAGTAAAGCTTACAACCCAGAACTTTGGTTAGTGCAATGTCATAATCAATAATTTCAGGATTTCTCTCTCCATCTCGACGAGTTCCTCTATCTCACTATTCAAGCTGGTCGAATTCTAGAAGACACTATGTCACATTCAGAACAGGCCTACATGTAGCAGACTTCACTTATTCGCAGTTCGCATGCTTCTTAGTCTGCTTTATTTCTTTGGAAGACGTTCTTCCTCCCTCGCAGAACTCACTCAAACCTCTACCTTCTCCCGACGAAGAAATCATCGACAGACTTTGCGAAACATGTCTCACTAAGCATCTCATCCCACGTGTTGTCACTCCGAAATTCCTTCAGACAGTTTTTGATAAAAGGTTTGGCAACATTCTTCATTCGCTCAAACACGCTGACACAAATAGCTGTCAATGATGATCTTGCAAGGTACGAGAAATTTATGCACTATTCTACCCGACTTGGAAAACTCCCGCCACCTTGACAGAAATGCCAGAAGAGGGGACACAAGGGACGTTACTCTGTAGACAAGGGGCGCTACTCTGCAGACAAGGGGCGAAACTTCGCGGACAAGGGACGCCACTCTGTTTATCAGGACTTGGAAACAAAAAAAAGGCAGAGGGCAAATAAAAACTTTCGGGGCAGGGGATTTTTAGTGGGGCGGGCGGGTTACGCCCAACCAACATATTTTTAAGGATGGCCTATGTAGCCTATTCATCAAACGGCATGCAGGGTAAACATTCAAGGCAGCACAATCCAAAGTCCTGTCGAGCCATCCCATATTACAAATAAGATAGAAATCATATATTCTTTATCAAATATGAAAGTTTTCTGGCGAGATTCATTCTGTTCAAAATGAGCACGGATTGTTCGTCATAATATCAATTATGATGATGAGGAGCATACAACTATTTACATGATCAGTGTGAAAAATTCCTATCAAAACGAGCTGTCAGCCGAATGTTGACGAGCACAACAAGAGTAGCGGCTGTACCTACCATATTGCTTCAGATTTCGAGAGTCATCTGTAAGTTTTCCTTCCTTTATTGGTGATGGACGGTTTTTGGAATCTTGTTCATTATAGTCAAATGCCAACAATCTCCCATTCAGTGTTTTCAGAGTAAAATACTGTTTCCTTCTGATGAAGATCTGAAAAGTAAATGGCATAGCAAAATGTACTGGGTATCAATGAAGTCAGTTTAAAGAGTTCAATACATTTCAAGGAGAAGCTATCTATACTGTAGCACAGATAGAAAGGCTAATAAAGAATTTGCCTGAAATAGTCATAGGAGCGAGAGAATAACGTAGCAAAGTATGCATGGGACACATTTAGCATGTTTAGAATATATTATACTATTCTTTCGTTGTGAAGCTTCACCTGTAATAATGTTACGAATTTCAAAAGAATCCTACATTTTTGTCCTATGAAAACTGTGTGATGAGTTCACGAGAAAAGTTAGCTGTTGAAAGTAGTTTTTCGCTGGTCAAGGGGCATAACTCGGGAGAAAATGTCGGACCGAATCAAAACGGTCACATGCACATCTTCACATGGTGATGATAATATGTGGTGAAGTTTGAAAAAAGCCAGAATAAAGTCTACGATAAGTTGGCCAAAAGAATCCTATGAAAACTGTGTTGAGTTCACGAGAAAAGGTAGCTGATGAAGTAGTTTTTCGTCGATCAAGGGACGTAACTCAGGAGAAAACGTTAGATCGAGTCGAAAAGGTCACCCGCATATCTTCACGTGGTGATAATGTGTAGCAAATTTGGAAAGAATACTTTCACAAGGAAAGCGAACGGACGGACAATGCCATTGCATATTTATACGCTCCGTTAACATCGACGGGTGTATACAAATTTCAACATTGTAATACCTGCAAAATAGGTTTCAATGTCTGAGGCACAACTCCTTCAAGGACATCATGGTGGGCATCTGGGGCATGGCTTTCAGCTGGATGGAAGAAATCAGATTGTATGTGGCAAACCTCCTTCACACCATGAGAACTCGTTCCCGTTTCAAGCGCTGTTTGAAGATCGACAGTGTAGTTTTGTCTGGTTCTCAGTGTACAATCTTTTTCATGGAACTAAAATGAAAGACATGAAGAGGTCATATAAGATACTTTCCATGTTACAAATATACTGTACACAATATATTACCGTTACTCAAGAAAAATGCAAGCTATGAATACAAATCTCTTACATGCCCCAAAAAAATACAGAATTTTACCTGAAACCAATTTTATATTTATGGTATCCAAAATGATACCCCTCCCCCATCCCTGATCACTCCCTGTAAAAAGACCTTCTGCATACCCTTTTTTGTATATCTGATCCAGTACAGAGGCAGTACTTTGAGACATGGACGTTTGCACCCGAGAACTTCTGATCAAAGCCTAAAATAGAATGAGCAGCCAGGTTGTCAGCACATAGCTGAGCCACCGTACCAGTAACAGGATGACCATCAATCAGAACTGAAGTATGGGTTCCCTATAAAAAGAAAAGATTCAAACTGAGTGTCAGTCAATGTGAGATATTTCCCCGTTCTATATCAAATTTCCATGAGGTCAAGTGGAAAATGTAAAATGCCGACAGAATGCTGATGTAAGCTTATTGAGATGCATTACATCTGTGTACCCGGTACTTATTCTATTATCCATTATTCAGGAACCCCCAGGATCACATTGATAGACATTAATCTGTATTTAGACTAGTACCCATAATCCACTGCAACTAGCTTCTGCGCACAGTCCTGTTACATGAGTGGAATATCCATATCAAATGCAGAGAAAAGAGAGAGTCAGTAGTATTTCAGTCATATAACGATGATACCACTAAGTATCATATGATTAACCGAGCAAGTGAGACTAGCCATGTTGTAGTCATCATGTAGAGGAAATTTAATCTTCTCTTCAAGCCAATTACAGACATGGTACAAACCATGATGCCCAACCTTAGGGTCTGCAGAGGAAAACAAAACAAAAATATGACTTTATCTATTAAGACTTACACTTTCAAGAAGACGCAGTTCTTCATTAAATCGATAAAGAATCTTCTCCCATCCAATATCAGGATTCTTCAAATCCTCAACTGTGAATAGGGCTAGCAGGTGTATGTTTTCGAAGCTGAATCGAATTGTTGAGTCCAAATTCAAGAAGGTGTAGTACAAAGCCCCTGTGGAAAAAGTGATCACATGACATCAGAATATATTACAGGAGGTGCATATATAAATGTGATGGTGGATCTGAATTGGGAAAATTATATTTTAACAGAATGAATGCCACACACATAGAGAATAGTAAGCCCCAGACATATTAATTTATTATACTTACATGACTTATGGATGGACCTGCAATTTGATGTTTACAACAAGCAGGAATAAACACAGGAAGGAAGCAATCAGAGATTGCTCAATTGTATGCCCCTCCCCCCCCCCCCCTTCCGCTTTAATCCGACACTGCCCATTGTTCTGTTGTTTATTGGTTGGTGGAGGCCTAATTTGGATAATTATAAAAATTCTGTTTCAGTCACTTTTTTTGCCATGCCTCACACAATACATATTCCAAGTATCAACCAACAAGTGATAATACGATGTTTCGATGCAAGATGGTCACCAGGGCTTTCGCCAAATCCGAAAATGTGACCTGGTTATGAGACCTACATTCTTTGGGAGTATATTGTGGTGAAATTATGAAGCAATCAGTGAACTTTGACTTTTGCACCCAATTCACTCTTTTGGGGGCAATTTCATACTTCAGGACCTATGTTGTCTGCTTTGGAATGTAGAATAACATATAATATAGCCATTTTCCTGGTCCGAATCGGTTATGGACTGAGATCCAGCCTGGACAAATAAATATATCCCATTCACTTAGGTTTGATAAACAAAGGGCCATGACTCTTGAAAATATAACGCTGCTTCACGCTGCATACCAATGGGTCACTGACCACATATCGTGCAAATTTCATACTTGTCCATACAATATAACCGAGATCCAGCCCTACAGGTCTCAATTCACAAAGATTTGAAGAAAAAAGGGCCATAACTCTTGAAAATAAATGCGAAATTTGGAGAAACTTCACGCTGCACAACTACAGGGCACTGACCACATATCCTGCAAATTTCATAATTGTCCATAAAATATTAACCGAGATCCAATCCGGACAAGTCCCAATTTACAAAAATTTGAAAAAGGGCCATAACTCTTGAAAATATAAGCGAAACGCGGAGTAACTTCACGCTGCACAACTACAGGGCACTGACAGCATGTCCTGCAAATTTCATAATTGTCCATACAATATTAACCGAGATCCAGCCCGGACAAGTCCCAATTCACGGAGAATTCAGGAACAAAGGGCCATAACTCTTGAAAATATAAGCGAAACGAGGTGAAACTTTACGCTGCACAACTGTGGAGCACTGACCACATATCATGCAAGTTTCATACTTGTCCATACAATATTAACCAAGATCCAGCCCGGACAAGTCCCATTCAGAGTGATTTCAGAAAAAGGGCCATAACTCTTGAAAATTATACCGGAACTCGGAAAAAACTCAACGCTGCACATCTACGAGGCACTGGCCACATTCCATGCAAGTTTCAATCTCGTCCATCAAATATTAACCGAGATATTGCGCGGACAAGAAATTCGGACGGACAGACGGACAGACGGACGGACAAAGCGATCGCTATATGCCCCCCCCCTCTAGTTAGAGGGGGGGCATAATAAACTATTGGCGGGATTTGAACCATCAACCCTTCATACATGTGGACATTAGGTGCATTATGCATTACAATATGCCTCAACATCCAATTGAACTTTTATTAGTTTCATAACTTACGCGAACTGGTGATTGATACATCAAATATTACCATTGGGACTTTTTAGTCCCGTTTCAAAAAGGTCTGATATTACCCAACGGGACTAAAAAGTCCCAAAACTAATTAACCTAATTTCGATCGGAAACTGAGCTGTTTTCCCAAAAATGAAACTAGCATTATGCTCTTGATGTTAGAAATCATTCATAAAAAAATTCCCAGTTAGATTGACTAAAAACTTCCTCAAACTAGAGTGCAACAATTTTCTTCTGAAATCCACTACGTTTTGCTGAGTGGCTTATCCGCGTGTCTGATGACGGCACCGATGGTCGTTGGTCACAGCTCGCTATAGTTTGTTTCAGATAGTCGGAGGCAACCGTCCGTGTGTACCTAAATGTCCCGACGGCAGGGTTGTAGAATTGACTGTGAGCTCAGTCACTTAAGAGGGGGTGGGACTTTTAAGTCCCGTCGGTAAACAAAGGGTTAAATGTGTAGCGGGTAAATAGTGTTTTTCACAACTACATTTTACCTATTTTGTGTACACAAGCTTTAGTTCCAAGGGTGTTAGCAACTTCGAAATCATCATAATACAACTGTATCTGCAAAGACCCGGGATTGTTTTTGAACAGTGGGTGGTGTTTGGAATATTCTCCATCACAAAAATCCTTGAGATATGCAGTCTGTGTATGGTCTGTATGAAGCTGAAAATATGGGAGCAAGATCATGTTATAGATCATTCACATTGCGTCAACATGCCTCTGGTAGCAGACAATATTTTATTTATACAGACATGGTTTGTTTAAGTTTCTCTAAAGGTCGGTATTAGGAAATTAGTATGTCTATTCATCTTAAGTGTACAACAAAAAACCATAGATATTATATACATTTAAGGCCGTTGTCAGTTAATATGTTGTTTAGCATGACCGCCTGCTAAAACACACATGCTAGATGCTATAATTATCAATTATTAATTATTGAAGCTAAATTTTCTACCGTTGACCCATTCCATATCAAATCAAAATAATCTTCAAGATTATGATCGAATATATAACCTGACAAGATTCTCATTTTATAGATTCATACAGTAAACACTATGAAATCTCCAGTAAATATCACCAGAAAAAATATTTATGAAATAATTATTCTCTAAAGAGACATTTTAAGTTTGCTTTAATTTAATTGAAAGATTCTGTTAATAATTACAGTAGATAGTAAAACTCAAATCAAGGGAAACAACTCTTACTTGTGACCACAATTAAAAGATATCTTCTACCCGAAGAGGGATAGTCTCCCTCATTGAAAAACCCGGAAGAGATTTGAAATATTTAAAAAACTGGCGGCCGATATCGCTTTTGAACGTGGATTACAAAATCATTTCTAAAGTATTAGCTAACAGAACTAAACCCCTATTGAATAACCTTATTCACCATTCTCAAACCGGTTTCGTTAAAGGTCGGTTTATAGGAGAAAATATTCGTTTTTTACTGGATATTTTAGAACAAGATCATTTCTCGAATAATTGGTTACTATCCCTAGACATCGAAAAAGCGTTTGACTCAGTTGAATGGTCATATATGTCTTACGTATTAGAAAAGTTCAATTTTGGTCCAGGTTTTCGAAAATATGTTCACACGTTATACAATGGAGCAAAAAGCTGTGTTATTAATAAGAACAAATCGTGCAAGTGGTTCGATCTGCATCGAGGAACGAGACAAGGGTGTCCATTTTCACCATACATATTTATTTTGTGTATAGAATTGATTAACAACGAAATTCGTAAAGACAAAACTATCAAAGGTATATATGTTGACAAAGAAGAAGTCAAGGGAGTTTTTTATGCAGATGATTCAAATTTAACATTAAAAGACATCTCCTCTGTCAGAAATGTTATATCCAAATATGAATTTTTGGGTAAATTTTCAGGGCTCTGTTTAAATATATGCAAAAGTAAATTATTTCCTTTCTCCAAAAAGAAGTTCAAACGCAAAAATGTACCCCAGCTTACAGTCACTAATGATTTGAAAATACTGGGTATTTTAGTTAGCCATGATAAAAATTCAGCACTAAAAGAAAATTTAGATAGCACGTTGGGGAAAGTCCGTAAACGCTTTCAGATCTGGTCGTCCAGAGATATTACCTTATATGGAAGATCACTTCTGGCAAAAGGTGAAGGTTTGTCAAGGCTTACACACCTAGCGTCGGTGTTACCAATCCATAAACAGTTTATTTCTAATGTCAATACAGAGATATTCCAATTCATTTGGAACTATCGTCAAGAAAAAGTTAAGAGAAGTCTTCTGTGATGCAGTGTTGAAAACGGTGGAATAAAAGCCAGAGACTTCGACACGCACAACAAGGCAATGAAATTTGTGTGGTTAAATAGATATTTTGCTGATAGGCCTTCGTGTTGGAAATTAACCATAAACGAAATATTTAGAAAATTAGGTGGCCTAACATATTTACTGAATTGTAACTATTATATCTCAAAATTAAGCGATAGGTTACCAGACTTTTATATGGAAAGTCAAAGATAAAAGACGCAGGTGAAGATACAGACCCGTACAATGAACTTATATGGAATAACAGAAATATTTTATTTGGCAGCAAATCAATGTACAACATGGTATGGCATCAAGCTGGTATTAATTTTGTAAAAGATCTTTACGATGAGAATGGGAAGTTGCTATCATTGCCAGAATTACAGGAAAGGTACATTTTCATCTCCCAAACAAAGGACTACTACTCTGCTGTTAATAGTTTTGTTGGATCCAATCTATTTAACAAAAACATTGCCGATAAACCCTTACACGATAATCCATCGGTGGGTGGGATGGAGTTGGCCGACACACGTTTGACTTGCAAGTATTTCTATAACATGTTAAAGGGTAAAGATAAGGTGAACTTTGATTATGGTAAATCAAAACTACTGGAGTTAAGACTCTTGACACGAGGGAATCCCCGCTAGAGATGCAGGCCGGGATAACGACTATGGCTCGTTTTGAAATTAGGGATTCTCCAAGAATGTGAATCAAAATGACGGCTTCTAAGTCGCCTGCGCGACTATGAGGCGACTATGATGGCACGGTCAACTCAGTCGTTTTCCTGGATTTACTTACTTATTTTTTCATGGCCAATAATTACTGCAGCATTATTTATCACCAAAATATTGATGCGGGTAGTAGTATACAATACCCGAATTGAACAAATTGCTCCCCACTGCGCATGCGTGTGACGTCATTAACCTGGGAAAAAGGGTATGTGCGCATGCGTGATGGGGAGCAACGGGGAGCAGAGGTCAGTGAGTGCAAGATGTGGGAGGTGGGTACAAGATGGCCGCCAAGATGTGGGAGGTGGGTACAAGATGGCCGCCAAGATGTGGGAGGTGGGTACAAGATGGCCGCCAAGATGTGGGAGGTGGGTACAAGATGGCCGCCAAGATGGGGGAGGTGGGTACAAGATGGCCGCCAAGAGGTGGGAGGTGGGTACAAGATGGCCGCCAAGATGTGGGAGGTGGGTACAAGATGGCCGCCAAGATGTGGGAGGTGGAGCACAGTAGCCGCTCCAAGAATGTTGGGAGATGGGTACAAAGATGGCCATAGATGTGGGAGGTGGGTACGAGATGGCCGCCAAGGGTGTTGGGAGGTGAATTTTAAGATGGCCGCCAGGAATGTAAGAGGTGGGTACAAGATGGCCGCCAAGATGTGGGAGTGGTGCAAGATGGCCGCCAAGATGTGGGAGAATTGGTACAAGATGGCGCCAAAATGTGGGAGGTGGTACAAGATGGCCGCCAAGATGGTAAGGAGGAGTGGGTACCGAATGGCCGCCAGATGTGGGAGATTAAAAGATTTGCAGATGGCCGCCAAGATGTTGGGGGAGGTGGGTACAAGATGGCGGCCATGTGGGAGGTGGGTACAAGATGGCCGCCATGTGGGAGGTGGGTACAAGATGGCCGCCATGTGGGAGGTGGGTACAAGATGGCCGCCAGGGTCATGATGTGGGAGGTGGGTACAAGATGGCCGCGAGTAGTAAAATGTATAAAAGGAGTCTATTTTTAGGGAAAGGGGTGTATTCAATCTGACTTACCTGACCTCACTTGATCAGCCAGCCAGCCAGCCAGCCCTCCTACCTGCCTGCCTTCCTGTCTGCCTGCCTGCATTCTGCCTGTGTGGAATGCATGTCCTGACTTGGTTCTGGTTTTTTTCCATCACGGTTGTGCGCAGGTGTATGACGTCACTTCCGGTCTGCGTGAATCGGGCGTGACCTGGGACTATGGGATGCATGTACTGACTTGGTTCTGGGGTTTTTCCCTCACGGGGAGATATTTATTACCATACACCTTCATTGAAGTGGCTTGAGAGCATATAATTGTTATTAAAATTTCATTTTGACTGTTAATTGTATTAAAAACATTCAATATTCATATATAATTGTATTAAATTCAATACCCTTGTGAATACGTTCATTCTATTTGTGTTAATAAAAAATAGTAGACGAAAATTACAAAAAATGCTTAGTGTTCATTCTTTTGTTCCCTAGTTCCAATACGTGTATTTTCATACCTTTAGACCGTCGCGCATGCGCACAATCACCCTAATTCAATCTTCCACCCAGTCCATTAGATAACCCTTCAACCTTATCAAAAGTATCACGTACCAATGAATATCTAGCAGAAAAAATTTTTTTGGCTATCTCCAGCTCCAAAAAGGCTATTTTTATACCCCTTCACTGCCGCGCATGCGCAGAAGGGTGATAGTTCAATCCCATACCCAGTGCATCAGATAGCCCTTCTCCTCACCTTCAATTTGATACCACACTCGTCCCCATTGGCCCATTAGGGGCTTCCCTAGATTGGCTGTTCCATCAACCTTCCCTCCTCCCGACCCCGCCCCTTTCTTAATTTCAATATTTAATTGTTAAAAAACATAGAAAATGAAAAAGTTTTTTTTGGGTTCCATTTTAATCTTTTTTTCCTTGTTTTTAAAATAAAAAAAAAATTTTGGCCATTCCATCAACCTTCCCTCCCCCTTGTCCCCCCCCTTCTAATTCCCCTTTTTCCGTTTTTTCAATATTTAATTGTTAAAAAATTGAAAAAATTGAATTTTTTTTCTTGGGGCATAACAATGATGGGGTCTGATGTTAATTTTTGTGCAAAGTTAGAAGTTCCTCTTCCGGGGAAGATGGTTGGCCCTGAAAAGGGCCGTTAGTGTTACTCCACCACCACACTTACGCACGGTATATTTTCTTTATCCCTCCTACATGTTTCCGACAAATTGGACATTTTATTTTGAGATGGTTCTCGCCGGCCTCAGTGCAATGGCACATGTCTCCTACACACGTCAGTGTCACCCAACAATCGGCACATAGACATAAATGACCGCATGGTAAAACAGCAAACTGGCTTTCGTTATCTGTACATATGCTACAGCGTGATATTTTATGCTCTTTATCCAGTTGTTCGTATTGTCTGTCAAGCTCCTTGTCCCTTTTAATCGCGTCTTCTTTCAGTTCATTAATCAAGTTGTTCAGGTGGGTTACCTGGGCTTTACACCCACAGCATTGTTGTGGTGGAGTTTCGGCGGTAGTTGAAATCATTGGAATTTCACCAGGCGTTGTCGTGGGCCCCCGTCTACTATTTAACCATGGCAGTTCATCTTGTAGTTCCTCATCAGTTGAGTCATTATCAGGTTCTTGTAGGGTTTCCATCGTGCCTATTTCTGCGTCATATTCATCCCTTAGTCTTTCCAATTGGGCATTTTCTTCCACAGTTCGCCGCAGTTCTTCTAATTCTTCGGTACTGCGTGTTAAGATGGATGTTTCGTCTTCCAATTCCCTTTGAAAACTGGTGGTTACCCTCATTCCATCATTTTCCAGAACGCTAACCAGCTCTGGGTGTTGTGTAGCGGCATTTCTCGGGTCCCTAACGGGATGCTGTGTAAACAGCTCACGTCTTGTTGAATTCATGATTGTATGGGTGAATAACTGTTACAATATACACGTATTTATACTTTTAGTGGTCTGTGGGAGGTGGGAAAAGATGGCCGCGAGTGTCATGATGTGGGAGGTGGGTAAAGATGGCCCCCAGTGTCACTGAGTGCAAGCTGTGGGAGGTGGGAATAAGATGGCCGCCAAGTGTCAGTGAGTACAACATGGCCGCCAAGTGTACTTTGTTATCATTGTTCAAGCATAAAAATTTCTTATTTTTTTTCATAAATCCGTTACAATTTTCTCGGAATTATGATAACACTAATCCATAGTGTACACGTATTTTTTTTTAGCCAGGAAAATTAAATTATTTTCCAATGTACCTGGGTTTTACACTACCGTACACTAACTTTATGATTTTTAAAATGCCTAAAATTAATAAAAATAATCCTCTATTCTAGCGTTAGGTTGTTAAATTTTAAATATAACACTAATGAATGACCTGAGTTTAACTTGTAATAAAATTTACAGGTGTCCTGACATTGATTGTAAAATGAAAAGCTGTTTATAATTGTTAAACAAACACACATATATTTTTTCTTCAGCAGCGTAGCACACGATACAACCAGTGTGTTTTCGCTGCGCATGCGCGCGTGTCTTACACTATAAATACCACATTTTTTTTTTTTAATTATTCACAATTAATCTCTGAGTGCTCAGTCATGGATTTACCCTTGGCGCAACTCATGGATATTGACAACACATCAGATTTGTTCACAAATCATGATAATCAAGTACAACACCTCGACAGTATCATGAATTTGGTACACGATGAACCTCGATTAGATGATATAATCAGCCACTTATTCTCACCTGAACCCCGGAACTACCCTGCAGAAACATCGCCGCTGGATAATTTCTTCGCCTTGACAACAACTACACCGGATGTTACTCCAGATGTACACCAAAGTTTTGATGGTATAGACGAGATGTTACAAACCATGTTAAAACTCCCAGAACCACAGACGACAGAAGATGAAAGCGGTTCAAATGCCTCCTATCATTTCGGACAAGAACAACAACAAGCACCAGATGAAATTGATGATCTAGACGAAATGTTACAATTTTCCTATGATTCCGGAGAAGAACAACAAAAGAAAAAAGATTTAAGAAGGCTGAGGCCAGACGCCGGAGAAAAGAGAAAAGATACCAGATTGAGGAGAAATAGGCCACATCAAGACAGGAAAAACAGAAAAGATGAGAGAACACACAGGGTGAGAGAGAAGAAAATAAACCCAGAAAAACAAATACAAGACGAAATCAATTATGTATGGACATTGACAACAACAACAGTCGGACAGACCACAGAACGGCAAAGAGATTTGTATATCCATTGTGTAGAATGCCCGAATCCATTTTCCAAGTTCGCTATATTCCCTTGTGGTCATCAGGGAATGTGTGAAACCTGCATCAACCACCACGCTAAGAAACCATCGTGTGCAGAAGCGAATAAACCGATAGTTTGTCAATTGCTTCCTTTGACGTGTCCTGTGTGCGCTCAGCGAAGGAGACAACAGACCTTGTCAACAACGATGTAATATGGCTATATTACATATATTCCAACGGTTTTTTTAAAAACCACCCAGCTGTTCCGAGAGGGTGACTTCTAGCAAAGCACAAAAATAATTTAACACGAGAATCACACCCCTGTGTTCATCACGAGAATCACACCCCTGTGTTCGTTCAAAATAAATCTTATTGTGACATCATGGCATTATTGTTGTTTTGTGACACTGTGGAACTGTAAAAATTCCATGAATGGAAAAGAATGATAAAACCCATTAGTGCATAATATTGCTGAAATAATGCCAACAGAAAACTCAGAGTCAATTTAAATATTTATTTGTATTGAGCAAATTACAAGAATTTCGAAGAGAAAAGAGCCGAAATAATGTCTGTCTGTCCTGGAAATCAGCTGATCAGCAATAAATCGACATCTCCGTGACCTTCAAGGAGATTTTGACATTAGGTTTTACCCGCTTTTATCACAAATCATTATAAAGAAATTGTCACACCCGGTGAACTCCTGAAACCCACATCCTACCCTGCTAGTCTGGTGATAATAAAATTTAAAGATCACATGTCCAACACATACTCACATAATGAAAGCAAGAATCGAACTTGCGCACCCCTCGAGATGAAGGATACCGTCCATGTTTCATTTTTTGAGGTGTACTGAAATGCTCTCTCTAATTTATGCCCCGGTATCTATTTTCACATATAGGTTGAAGATTTATATCGACACTGCTACACACTTTTCGACATGTGTTTTCACTTTCGATGAAAGCACAAAACAGTCTAAAAAATTCACCTACGCTAATATTTTCTGGTGTTTTGTAGAATATAGATTCGCGTTCATTTCTATTTCGTCAAGAAAAAATGTTTTGTAGAATATAGATTCGCGTTCATTTCTATTTCGTCAAGAAAAAATTTTCATCTCGAAAATTGGCAGATTGAAATCTAGCTTACCTGATAAAAGAAGTTTAGTCCAGATGTATACCTATATTTCCATACTCCCGCACGTTTGATGCATATCTGGGGGGGCTGTTTTTTTCCTAGGTGGGATATAACACACCATGCATTTGTATGCTAATCGAAATTCAGATATTTCCATCGGTAAATCCGGTGTCCAGTATACCACGTGGATGAAATTCAATTCAATTCAATGTATTGTACAAAACACCTTTACGCACTAAACTATGAAGCTAATGATTTTGGTCAGCGGCACATAGATGTTTCCTGGTTTGGTGTCCACATCCCAGCGGTTTTCTGTTTCTTGGCTTGTCACGCATTTTTTCGAAATTCACAGATATTTCCATCTACATATCAGCTGAGCTAACGGCCTCAATTGCCTGTTAGCTCTCTTGTTGCTCACGGTGAGCAAACGTTTCAAGAAATTGATTTCAGTTCCCGCATAACGTCTCCTTCAAGTCCATTTTGAAGAGTCGAGCGTATGAATCGAGTCAAAATAACATGCAATTCATTTGCCTGTCCGGTAAAACTGGTGAGTTGTTGGTTTGCGTTCGCCGCACACACACTGAGGATTTGGCCTCGCGAGACGAAATTAGTTTAATATTTTTTCTCCCGCCTCGCGGTTCAGCCAATGAACTATTAGAAAAGCATATGTATGTGCATATTAATAAAACCACGGGCGCCTAAAAAATGAACACATTTCATTACACTGTAGCGAATTGTTGCCATTGCACGTGTCAGTCAGTACGTTTTCATATCCACCTCAAATTGACACGGAGAATTTCATTGCCAGTAAAATTGTAAGTTCATTGCGGAAAGAATTGATATTGCATAAATTCCTGCGGGAAATAGTAAGTACACATATATAAAGAATATTGTCTTCACGTAAAAGTTTGTACATTTCAAAAAAAATTTTTCAAAACAAAACAAAAAAATGTGAAGTAAAACCCGTCCTTCGGATGGGAAATCTTCATACGTCAAGTCAACAAAATTTTATTTTTCAGGTAGTGGGTCGAGTGAAGTATCATATTGAAGCTGACGTGAAATGCTTCACAATGATACCTCACTCGACCCGATTGGACCATTAGGGACGCCTCTAACCTCAAAAAAAGGTTATTTTGAAAATAAATATCAACATCCGGTGAATGAAGATTTTTATTTTAGAGGTAGTGGGTCGAGTGAGCTATCTAATGGAAGCTGACGTGAAATGCTTCACATTGATACCTCACTCGACCCGATTGCACCACTAGGGGCTGCCCTAACTCCAATAAAGGCTATTTTGAATTTTCTGCGCATGCGCGAAGTCCAAAGGCTATGAAAATAGCCTTTTTGGGGTTAGAGGCGTCCCTAATGGGCCAATCGGGTCGCGTGAGGTATTAAATTGAAGGTGACGTGAAGGAGCATCTGATAGACTGGGTGTGGGCTTGAATTAGGGTAATTCTGCGCATGCGCGAAGATGATATCAAAAATATGAATCTTCAAAAATAGCCTTTTGGGGGTTAGAGGCGTCCCTAATGGACCAATCGGGTCGAGTGAGGTATCAAATTGAAGGTGACGTGAAGGAGCATCTGATGGACTGGTGTGGGTTGAACTAACAGCATTCTGCGCATGCGCAATCTTCAAAATATCCTTTTTTGGGTTAGAGGCG
>JAVTVY010008326.1:0-47820 GCA_036873755.1 Hanleya hanleyi
ATCGTCGGGCAGGCCAGGATACCGTTGAGGCAACATATCCTCAGATAGTTGTTTGCGCATTCTCAGTATTTATCAGTGCATGGATGAATACATTCACCCGATGGGAAGATTCCGTAATTTGGTCACGAAGAACGTAACATTGGTCACCCTCTCTACGACCCATTGGAAGTTGGGGCGCTGTTCATAGGCCCATACCAAGACATTCAATTGGTCCACTTGGTCCAGCACGGGCCGTAGCGACGACCGGGTTAATGATGGTAAACGGTTGGTCAAATACCCGGATGTTACTGCTCGGGTAAATGTATCGAAAAAAATGGCCTTTGGTGGCAAGCTCTCAATTCGTCCACTGGAAAATCTCCTCTCTCCTCGTGCAAAGATCACACCCGGCCAAGGGTACACCTTCAATGCAGGTCAGGCATCGCTGGCGATGATAGCGGAGATCTCCGGGCTCTCCCCTGGTTGAGCTGTAACCCACACTGAAGAAATCATCTATCATTTCCATAGTTATGGGCGGGTATCTTTTGGTAACTCTTTTGGAGAGTCGAGCGGGAACCGGCACCTTTTCGTCAATCTTCAACGATTGCTCGTCTGCCTTGAAATTGGCTGGCTTTTCCATTTGATCGGGTCTGGTACAGGTTGTGAGAAATGTATATCTAACATGCGTGTTTCCGTATTTAAAGTTAGAGGGGTGGTGACCGTTCTATCGACCAATCAGAAGCCATCTTTCAGAAAGTTCCTCCGTCTTCCATCCGGGTACTGTGGTTTTACATCCGGGTCCTCATCTTACATCCGGGTTCTTCCATGTTTACTGTCACGTGACCGGAGCCGGAGAGCTAGGAAGTGACGTCATCTTTCGCATGCGCACGTACCTGTGGTGCACAGGCCCAGGTCCAGAAGCTCTCATGTCCTGCATGTGAATAGTCAGTCATATTGTGTGTATGCATGTGTGTTTAGGCATCTGTGTGTGGGTGCGTGTGTGTGTGCTTGCGTGCACCACCACACACTACCACCACCACACACCACTACACACGACTACCACCACCACCAGACACCACCACCACCACCACCACACCACCACCACCACCACCACCACCACCGGGCGTTGACGGGCATACCATCAAACATTGGTCAAACAGAGCTATACCTCCATACACTGGTCAGACAGGGCTGTAACACCAAACACTAGTCAGAGAGGGCTATACTATCAAACACTGATCAAACAGGGATATACCATCAAACACTGGTCAAACAGGGCTATACCACCAAACACTGGTCAAACAGGGCTATACCACCAGACACTGGTCAAACAGGGCTATACCACGAAACACTGGCCAAACAGGGCTATATCACCAAACACTGGTCAAACAGGGCTACACCAGCAAACACTGGTCAAACAGGAAAGAGTAAGGAGAAATATTAGACCTGCCTCACTAACTGTATTGCAGATGTATTGATAATAAGAAGTTTGAGTGTCTCTGATGAACCATATTAAACGGAAGTGACCTTTGACCCATGCGCACCATTATTATCCGGTATTCTGCAAGAGCATTTGGACACCTGTTGACCTTAATAATTTGTATATGACCTCTGTGAGGTCACTTCCGCTTCCGCTCACGTGACCGGAACTGACCTTTGACCCTGCGCGCAATTTTTATCCGGTATTGTTAGCGCGCACAGGGTCAAGGGTCAGTTCCGGTCACGTGAACCGAAGCGGAAGTGACCTCACAGAGGTCATATACAAATTATTAAGGTCAACAGGGGTCCAAATGCTCTTGCAGAATACCGGATAATAATGGTGCGCATGGGTCAAAGGTCACTTCCGTTCAATATGGTTCATCAGAGACACTCAAACTTCTTATTATCAATACATCTGCAATACAGTTAGTGAGGCAGGTCTAATATTTCTCCTCACTCTTTCCTGTTTGACCAGTGTTTGCTGGTGTAGCCCTGTTTGACCAGTGTTTGGTGATATAGCCCTGTTTGGCCAGTGTTTCGTGGTATAGCCCTGTCTGTTTGACCAGTGTTTGGTGGTATAGCCCTGTTTGACCAGTGTTTGGTGGTATAGCCCTGTTTGACCAGTGTTTGATGATATATCCCTGTTTGATCAGTGTTTGATAGTATAGCCCTGTCTGACTAGTGTTTGGTGTTACAGCCCTGTCTGACCAGTGTATGGAGGTATAGCTCTGTTTGACCAATGTTTGATGGTATGCCCGTCAACGCCGGCGGTGGTGGTGGTGGTGGTGTGTTGTGTGTGGTGGCGGTGTGGTGGTGGTGTGTGGTGGTGGTGGTAGTCGTGTGAGGTGGTGTGTTGTGGTGGTAGTGTGTGGTGGTGCGTACATACACACACACACAGAGACGCATACACACACTTGCATACACACACACGCACGCAAACACACACACGCATACACACACTTGCATACACACACACGCACGCATACACACACGCATACACACACGCATACACACACACGCACACACAGACGCATGCACACATGCATATACAGCCACACACACGCATAAATACACACGCACGCCTATACACACAGAGGCATACACACACACACACGCATACACACAGACGCATACATACACATACACGCATACACACACACATACGCACATGCGCGCACACGCAAACACATACACAGACGCATACACGCACACGCGTACACACACGCAAGCACACACACACACACATACACACATACACACAGGCGCATTCACACAGACGCATACCCACACATGCACACGCACGCACACGCACACACACACGCGCACAGACAAGCACACACACACGCATACACACACAGATGCCTAAACACACACGCATACACACAATATGACTGACTATTCACATGCAGGACATGAGAGCTTCTGGACCTGGGCCTGTGCACCACAGGTACGTGCGCATGCGAAAGATGACGTCACTTCCTAGCTCTCCGGCTCCGGTCACGTGACAGTAAACATGGAAGAACCCGGATGTAAGATGAGGACCCGGATGTAAAACCACAGTACCCGGATGGAAGACGGAGGAACTTTCTGAAAGATGGCTTCTGATTGGTCGATAGGACGGTCACCTCCCCTCTAACTTTAAATACGGAAACACGCATGTTAGATGTACATTTCTCGCAACCTGTACCAGACCCGATCAAATGGAAAAGCCAGCCAATTTCAAGGCAGACGAGCAATCGTTGAAGATTGACGAAAAGGTGCCGGTTCCCGCTCGACTCTCCAAAAGAGTTACCAAAAGATAACTATGGAAATGATAGATGATTTCTTCAGTGTGGGTTACAGCTCAATCAGGGGAGAGCTCGGAGATCTCCGCTACCATCGCCAGCGATGCCTGACCTGCCTTGAAGTGTACCCTTGGCCGGGTGTGATCTTTGCACGAGGAGAGAGGAGATTTTCCAGTGGACGAAGTGAGAGCTTGCCACCAAAGGCCATTTTTTTCGATACTTTTACCCGAGCAGAAACATCCGGGTATTTAACCAACCGTTTACCATCATTAACCCGGGCGTCGCTACAGCCCGTGCTGGACCAAGTGGACCTATTGATTGTCTTGGTATGGGCCTATGAACAGCGCCCCAACTTCCAATGGGTCGTAGAGAGGGTGACCAATGTTACGTACTTCGTGACCAAATTACGCAATCTTCCCATCGGGTGAATGTATTCATCCATGCACTGATAAATACTGAGAATGCGCAAACAACTATCTGAGGATATGTTGCCTCAACGGTATCCTGGCCTGCCCGACGATGATTGGAACAAACGATTCAGAGCGAACATGGCCGAAGATGGAACTTTCTGAAATGGAGACTTCTGATTGGACAAGAATACATCTAACGGACAGGAACGAATATGACAGATGCAAATGGTCAGTTGCAAAAACTGTTCTTCCCGGAGGCCCTCAATATATGAAAAAACTTCTTGTTGTTGTTGTTCTCTCATGTCTCATCCTTGTTGTTGCTGTTGCTGTTCTCTCTCCGGTCTGTTAAGGCGTAACGACGGACGTCACTGCATTTCGAAGAATTAGCGACAATTCCATGGAATATCTAGAAAGTCAGAGCTTCTGAGTTATTTCACCAGGACGTTGAAGCATTGAGCTTGGTTTTGGCGGGCGTTCCTATTACTCGTACTGATGACGTCACCATTGACGTCACAGATGCTGCGGTCATGCCTCAAATCGGGGTGTACACCCCGAGAGCTACAGCATGACACCTCCCACGACGCATTAGAACCAAGGATGGTCCATCTCTACACCAAATACCACCCTTCACTGCCCCAAAATGCCCACTTTCGCTACTACTCGTCCTGATGACGTCACCAATGACGTCACAGATGCTGGGGACAGCCCTCAAATTGTGGTCTACACCCCGAGAGCTACAAGATGACACTTCCCTAGACACATTCGGACCAAAGATGGTCCATCTCTACCCCAAATACCTTCCTTCGCTGCTCCAAAATGCCCACTTTCGCTACAGATGCTGTGGACAGCCCCCAAATCGGGGTCTACACCCCGAGAGCTACAAAATGACATCTCCCAGGACGCATTCGGACCAAGGATGGTCCATCTCTACCCCAAATACCTTCCTGTACTGCCCCAAAATGACCACTTTACTTAATACAACCAACTGCGCATGCGCAGATTAACGCGACTTGCACTTAGAAACACGCCATTCTGACTCTACCCCACACAAGCTTCACTTTGATACCTTGCACGACCCATTCGGACCTATAGCGGTCCATCTCTACCCCAAGCACAACCCACACAAAAAATGCATGCTTTCTATATTACGGCCAGACTGCGCATGCGCAGACTATGGAAGACGGACGAACCAGTAGTCCAGTCGGATGCTCCTCCACGAGAGATTCAAAATAAGACCTCATACGACGCCATCGGATCATTAGGGGCTCACCTAGGCCCCAAAACGTGCACCCCGTATGGACCTATACCCCATAGCCATGCAGTATAGGCCTATGGGCTTACCCAGGCCTCGGTGAACTTTTCCAAAAATTTCACCGTTTCGCTTCGAGACCCTTCCCATCATGTTCTAAATGATGAGACGTGAAAAACAAGACCAAACAACCCATATCACAATGAACGTGTGTGAATTTTCCATGATGGACCTATACCCCCCATAGCTATATACAGACCTCGGTGACTTTTAGACAAAAATTTCCCCGTTTCGCTCCGGGACCCTTCCCATCGTGTTCTAAATGACGAGACGTGAAAAGCAAATCCGAACAACCCATATCACAATGAACGTGTGTGAATTTCCCAGGTTGGACCTATACCCCCATAGCCAGTATGGAGCTTATATGGGGCTATATACAGGCCTACCCGGTACTTCTCCAAAAATTTCACCGTTTCGCTCCGGGACCCTTCCCATCGTGTTCTAAATGACGAGACGTGAAAAACAAGACCCCACAACCCATAGTAAAACCCACCAAAAACAAATTGACCACTCCTCCCCCCATATAGCCAGTATGGAGCTATATGGGCCTATATACAGACCTACCCGGTACTTTTCCAAAAATTTCACCGCTTCGCTCCGGGATCCTTCCCATTGTGATTTTCTTGGCGAGACCAGAAAAACGAGACCCCACAAGCCATAGCAAAACCCACGAAAAAAATTGATCACCCCTCCCCCCATATAGCCAGTATGGAGCTATATGGGGCTATATACAGGCCTCGGTGAACTTTTCCCAAAAATTTCACCGCTTCGCTCCAGATCCACGTCTTACCCACCCCGTCGGATGCTCCTTCACGAATGCTTCACATTGACATATACGACTCTATAGGACCAATAGTGGCCCACCAAGACCCCAAAACGTCTATTTCAATACCCTTTTCCCACAACTCCCTGTCTGCGCATGCGCAGAATGTTGACAACGACCGAGACACTAGCCCAGGCGGATACTCCCTCACGACTGCTTCACATTGATACCTCATACGAATCCATCGGACCATTAGTGGCCCACCTAGACCGCAAAACGTCTATTTCCACACCCTTTTCCCACGATTCCCTGTCTGCGCATGCGCAGAATGTTGACAACGAACGATACACTAGCCCAGGCGGATGCCCCCTCACGTATGCTTCACATTGATACCTCACTCGACTCCATAGGACCATTAGTGGCCCACCTAGACCGCAAAACGTCTATTTCCACACCCTTTCCCCACAATTCCCTGTCTGCGCATGCGCAGAATGTCGAAGGCGGACGACACACTACTCCTGGTGGTTGCTCTCTCACATATGCTTCACAGTGATACCTCACTCGACTCCATCGGCCCATTAGTGGTTCGCCTAGATCCCAAAATGTCTATTTCCATATACTTGGTATACTGCGCATGCGCAGAATGACGTCAGTTTTACGTCACATCCACCCAGTCGGATGCTCCTTCACGAATGTTTCACATTGATACCTCACTCGACCCCATCGGTCCACTAAGGGCCCACCTAGACCCCAAAACGTCTATTCTCATGCCCTTTGTCTACCTCGCATGCGCAGAATGACGATATTCCAACCCCACACCCAGCCCATCGGATGCCCCCTCACATATGCTTCACGTTGATACCTCACTCAACTCCATCGGACCATTAGTGGCCCACCTAGACCCCAACACGGCTATTTCCATACCCTTGGTCTACCGCGCATGCGCAGAATGACGATATTTCAACCCCACACCCAGCCGATCAGCTGCGCCTTCACAAATGCTTCACATTGATACCTCATACGACTCAATCGACCCACTAGTGGCCAACGTAGACCAATTGCCATGGATCCATATTACCCCTTTGGGATAGGGTTGATAGGAGTATATTGTAGGGTAAGGTCAGTGTTCCGTATTTTATATCTGGAGATATTTTACATGCATCCATCCTGCCTCTAGAGGGCAGCACTATCGATGCCGTGATGTCGAAAGGGCGCCTCCACAGCAAGCGGAGCCGCCATTTTGTTTCATCGTGCAAACTGGACAATAAACGCTCGACCCTGGGGTGGCACGGATGCTAGACTGATGCTAATAACATGGTACAACACCTATAGATTATGTTTATTACTAGGACGTCAGCGAAATCCTAGTACCCGTCCTCTGCATGGCAGAACTGTACAACCCAGAACAAGTCAGGACATGCCTTGATCACGTGATCGTCATGGGAAACCCCGACTGGGAAACCCCACTGCGAAACCCCGCCACGTTACCACCCCCATAAATTTTACCCGGGGGAACAAAAAAGTAGGTCAAGCCGGCTTTAAATCACGGCACTATACTACTTGGGTACCCTAATTATAACCCCCAAAGGAACTTCCCGCGTCGATGCGTTGAAGCTTTTGACACCCGCACTTAAAGCGTTGAAGCGTTTTTGACGCTGAACGTTGACGGGCATGTGAGCGCTGCAACGATCCAGGTCCCAAAAATAGAGAATGAAGATTGGACCTGAAGCGTTGAAGCAGGTCAGACGTCTGGCATCAAACGTGACGTTTGTGTGCTTGTTTGAAATGGTGGTTTACGGAACGCTGGCCATATACGGATTTCGCGGCCCATCACCGCGCTGCTTACTCTTATTGGTATTAAATCTTTGTTGGTATCTTTATGAATACTATATTTCAAATCAATAACAAATAGCGGTTGTGTGCATGAATGCTGTTCGCTTTTGTAGCGCTCTAAACATCTATTTTTAGAAATGAGAAAATCTAAGACTGCGTCCTGATTGGCTCCGGCCTCAATGCCAATAACCAATGACAACTGCGGGATGCCACCTATCCAGACCTGTCTGGTGCATCTTCACAAGTCAAGGTAAATCGTGAATCCTCTCACAGGGTTTACCAGGACATTTTTGGTGATTCGAGCGAGTTTTTGAGTCCTTGCCTCAATCTCGAACATTTCATCCCCCGAGGTTATTTTGAATTAGCATGTCGGTATCCAAAGCCGGCGGTTTTTGCTTTGACTCTCGATGACGATGTCAGTCTGATATCAAAGTTATGCCAGCGATGTCACATCTCAAACATTGCAGCTAGTGGTTTGGCGTAATGAGCTTGCTGAGCCTGTTCAATAATTGGTTTGATTTATAGGATACCCTTCGATCTTTGTTTTATCCAGAACTACCGTGGGCAACTAACCAAGGCAATGCTTTGATACCCTAACAAATCGATCAGTACACTGGCTCCCGAGGATGGCCTAGTGGGCCACATGCCTCTCACGCTCCACACCTCTTATACGACACGATTTGCGTTTTCTATTCTACTCGTAATACCGAAAGTGACATCATAACCCGTCCACGTGCGAACTTAACATTGATACGTCAAAGTTAAATCAAAAAACGAAAAACGGACAAGTCGAGGCAATTTTCAATATTTGATTTTCATTTTTGCGTCAAGCAAAACGAAAAAGGAAAATTGAAAATTGACCGTCAAATATCAATTTTCGTTTTTTGTTTTTGTAATCTCAGAATCAAAAATTGAAATTTGACCTTCAATTTTGTCGTATAAGAGGTGTGGAGCGTGAGAGGCATGTGGCCCACCAGGCCATCCTCGGGAGCCAGTGTATTGATCGATTTGTTGGGGTATCTATGCATTGCCTTGGTCAGTCGGTAATTCTGGATAAAACAAAGATCGAGGGGTATCCTCTAAATCAAACCAATTATTGAACAGGCTCAGCAAGCTCATTACGCCAAACCACTAGCTGCAATGTTTGAGATGTGACATCGCTGGCATAACTTTGATGTCAGGCTGAAATCGTCATCGAGAGTCAAAGCGCAAACCGCCGGCTTGGGGTACCGACATGCTACTTCAAAATAACCTCGGGGGATGAAATGTTCGTGATTGAGGCAAGGACTCAAAAACTCACTCGAATCACCACAAGCAGCCAGAGGATGCTAGGTCCCCCGCCAAAATGGCAGCAATATTTATAAGCGCTGTCGGTTTCAGAAGATATTCATGAGGATGGCAACAGCTGCGTCACAAGCGTAAGAAGCAGAGGGGTCTTTCCACCTTCCCAGGTTTTGAGATCAACTCCGAATGGCTGACTGAATGTTGATTGCTACTGTAATATATTTTCTTTACCGTGTAGCATGAAAATTATGTAACCGAAATGCAACCCCAAGAGACAACTCATGGCATATTATCTGCAAACTAAATTTGACAAGAATATGAAGGCATCCTCAACCTATTTCCCAGAAACCAAATTTAGACTTTGCCACAAGGAGTCACCACCTGTAGGTGCAAGCAGTCAAAACACAATCCCAAATGACATCTCATGTCATGGTATCGGCATATGAACTTTGAGACTCTGACATGTCTGAAGAGGGGTCCTCAAGTTATTGCCGGTACTAGATGCCCACCGGTGTTCATGTTATTTGGGGCGGGTCACATATGAATACAAAATTTGAGAATAATCTGATGAGCAGTTGCCAAATTATTGCCCGGAAACAAATTTTTTCACCAGGAGACGCCACCTGTAGGCAGAAGCGGGAAAAATACAATCCCAAGGAACATGGTATCGTGGGGACATCTGCATACCAAATTTGAGAAGAATCCGATGAGGGTCCTCAAGTTATTGCCCAGAAACCAAATTTAGATTTTGACACCAGGTGACGCCACCTCTAGGCGCAAGTCAGTGAAATGCATTATCAAGCGACATCTTATGTCACTGTACATTCATACAAAATTTGAGAAGAATCCGATGGTCAGTTCTCAAGTTATTACCCGGAAACGAATTTGTGATGTTGCCACCAGGTGGCGCCACTTGTGAGTGCAAGTGAGCGAAAGGCAATCCCAAGCAACAGCTCCTGGCATGGTAAATGCATGAAAAATTTGAGAAGAATGCGATGAGCCGCAACGTTTCTCATGTTACCCAGAAAGGTACATATGTAGGATATTTCAAAGAAATTCGACCAAGTGTTTCTAAGTTATCACTTGCAGCATGGAATAATGGAATGAACTCTAGTGGCGCCACCTCCGGGTGGATTTTGCTGAAACACACCACCAACGGTGTTTTGTCGCAGGGAATGCATTTACCAAATTTCAAAGAAATCCGACAAATTGTTCGAAAGTTATCGCTCGCGAAGGATTTGAACAAACATGAACGGACATGCATTAAAGGTTGGAACAAGACCCAGTGGCGCCACCTAGAGGCGGATCTTGCTGAAACGTAATACCAGCGACGTCTTGTCGCAAAGAATGCAGATGCCAAATTTCGGAGGAATCCGACAAAGCATTTAGGAGTTATCGCTTACGCAGTATTTGCACGGACATGCACTAAATATTGGAACAAGACCCAGTAGCGCCACCTACAGGCGGATCTTGCTGAAACGTAATACCAACAGACGTCTTGTCGCAAAGAATGCAGATGCCAAATTTCGGAGGAATCCGACAAAGCAGTTAGGAGTTATCGCTTATGAAGCATTTGCACGAACATCCACTAAAGATTGGAACAAGACCCAGTGGCGCCACCTACAGGCGGATCTTGCTGAAACGTATTACCAACAGACGCCTTGTCGCAAAGAATGCAGATGCCAAATTTCGGAGGAATCCGACAAAGCATTTAGGAGTTATCGCTTACGAAGTATTTGCACGGACATGCACTAACGATTGGAACAAGACCCAGTGGCGCCACCTACAGGCGGATCTTGCTGAAACGTAATACCAAGAGACGTATTGCCGCAAAGAATGCAGATGCCAAATTTCGGAGGAATCCGACAAAGCATTTAGAAGTTATTGCTTACGAAGTATTTGCACGGACATGTCCGTGCATGCACGGACACATAGAAGCAAGACCCCAGTGGCGCCACCTATAGGCGGATCTTACTGAAACGTAATACCAAGAGATGTCTTGTCGCAAAGAATGCAGATGCCAAATTTCTGAGAAATCCGACAAAGCATTTAGAAGTTATTGCTTACGAAGTATTTGCACGGACATGTCCGTGCATGCACGGACACATAGAAGCAAGAACCATTTTAAAGTCCCCGGCCGCGTTGCGGCGGGGGACAAAAAATGTCCGGGTAAACCCTGTGAGAGGATTCACGATTTACCTGGACTTGTGAAGATGCACCAGACAGGGTTGGATATGTGGCATACCGCAGTTGTCATTGGTTATTGGCATTGAGGCCGGAGCCAATCAGGACGCAGTCTTATATTTTCTCATTTCTAAAAATAGATGTTTAGAGCGCTACAAAAGCGAACAGCATTCATGCACACAACCGCTATTTGTTATTGATTTGAAATATAGTATTCATAAAGATACCAACAAAGATTTAATACCAATAAGAGTGAGCAGCGCGGTGATGGGCCGCGAAATCCGTATATGGCCAGCGTTCCGTAACCCACCATTTCAAACAAGCACACAAACGTTTGATGCCAGACTTCTGACTGCTTCAACGCTTCAGGTCCAATCTTCATTCTCTATTTTTGGGACCTGGATCGTTGGAGCGTTCACATGCCCGTCAACGTTCAGCGTCAAGAACGCTTCAACGCTTTAAGTGCGGGTGTCAAAAGCTTCAACGCATCGACGCGGGAAGTTCCTTTTGGGGCTATGATTAGGGTACGGTACCCACGTATTAATATTTTACCCTACTTTACTGAAACTCATATGTGTATCAACCCTGTTGTTCTCCATATAATGCTTCACACCTACTGCACGAATGCCTACTCACTTCTGGACATGCGCAGTTGGCCCATTATAATCTAGCTCGAATGCCTGGCTCCAGGGATCTATAGTGTGGTGACACTCCCATATCTTTCCCCCTACTGGCTTTCCATATTGTGCTCCACACCTACCTAAACAATCCGATTTACGCTTTCCATACTACTCCGCGGACCGAAAGTGACATCATAAGCCTTGCGCGTGCGCAGTTAACATTGATGCGTCAAAGTTAAAAGCAAAAAACGAAAAACGGACAAGTCGAGGCAATTTTCAATATTTGATTTTCATTTTTTTGTGCGAAGTAAAACGAAAAACGAAAATTGAATGTCAAATTTTTTATTCTGAGAAACCGAAAACGAAAAACGAAAATTGAAAATTGACGGTCAAATTTCAATTTTTGATTTTAAGAAACCAAAAACAAAAAACGAAAATTGAATTGTGCAAGGTTACACGGACCTTACACGGACCGATGTGAACTGGTTTGCATTGCGCGTGTTATGAGGATTACGAACGAAAACGGGCGCGGGGAGGTGTTTCAACAAATGCAGATTCGTCATGCCATTGGCAATAGGGTAGAACATCACGAGTCTGTGAATTTGGCGTCTTCGTACAAGTTGTTCAAATCCTGCTTCAATATACAGCGTTTCTGAACTAACACTTCTGGTAACACCTGTTATGGTTCTGAGGGCGTCTTTTTGTATATTTTCTAATCTAATTATTTTACTTTGGGGCAGATTATCCCAGACGATGTCAGCATATTCCAGACTTGGTCTTATGAAGCTCTTGTACATAATTTCAAGGGATTTCCGATCTAAAATATATTTTAGGCCTTTGAAAATTGAAAGCTTGTTTTGGGTCTTAATTATGATATTTTCCACATGATCATGCCAATTGCCTTTTTTATTGAATGTTATGCCAAGATGTTTGTGATTTAACGAATGATTTAAAATTGAATTTTCAAACATAATCGGGAAAGCCGTGGGGAAATATCGTAGGGAGACTAAAAGGGAAACTGTTTTAGTGCCATTAAAATAAACGAGCCATGTTTTCGCCCATTGGGAAATTATATTTAAATCCTGGTTGATAGACGTAATCTGGGCGTTAAGGTTGTCTGAAATTATGTATAGGCAGGTGTCATCAGCAAATAAACGGATGTTGTTTATAAATTGAAGCGATATGCAAGAGGTTGGGAAAATTGACGACGTTTGTGAACCAAAAACCAACCATATGAATCTACAGGAAAGCATATCACATTCAGACCCAAGAATACGGTGGATTCTCAGACGTAGCCTTAAAATCATGCGAAGAATATTAAGTATCCAAACAGCCCCTAGCACCGGTTTAAGCCGAGTTAGATACGCTAGCTCGCGGGGCTGTGATGACAGATGAACTCAAACCAATAATTCATCTGATGTTAATGGATGAGCATCGTGGACGTCTGATGGAGTAAACGCCTCAACATGAGGTAAACCTGGTAAATTCAAGTAAACTAACTAACCTGTAATGCCCGACGTCGTAAGGCCTAAATTCCCCACCAAAACAATAGACCTACAGATATTTGTCAAATGACATGTACAGAGGGCAGAACTCGAACAGTCCACTGCCAAAATCATATACTGGTAATAAATTGGAACGATATGCAAGAGGTGGGTAAAATTGCTGACGTCTGATAACTAGAATGCAGGAAAGCATCCCTCGGCACATTACATTCAGACCCGAGAATACGGTGAATTCTCGGACGTAGCTTTAGTATCTCAGCCGCGCTTTTTTTGCAGATGTTCATGTGGAGACTATGAAGTATCCATCCGGCCCGTAGCATCGGCTTAAGCAGAATTAGATACGCCATCTCGGGAGCTGTGATGACAGATCACCTCAAACAAATAACTCATCTGATGTTAATGGATGAGCATCGCGGACGTCTGATGGAGTAAACGCCTCAACATGGAGTAAACCTGGTAAATGTAATAATACCCAGCAAAACTAACCTGTAATGCCCGATGTCGTATGGCTTAAATTTTCCACCGAAAAAAAAACCCATACATATATTTGTCGAATGACCTGCACAGAGGGCGGGACCCAGGGACTAACAGTCCACCAGAAGAATCCTACCATATACACGTAATAAATTGGAGCGATATGCAAGAGACGGGAAAAATTGACAACGTCTAACGACTAAAAGCAAAGCATCAATCGGCACATCACATTCAGACCCGAGAATGCGATGGATTCTCGGACGTAGCCTTAGTATCTCAGCCGCTCGTTCATTGTAGCTGATCATGTGAAGACTATGAAGTGTCCACACAACACCTAGCACCGGCTTAAGCGGAATTAGATACGCTAGCTCGGGAGCTGTGGTGAAAGATCAGCTCAAACAAATAACTAATCAACACGTCTGATGGTGTAAACGCCTCAAGATGGGGTAAACCTGGGAAATGCAAGAATACCCAGCGAAACTAACCTGTAATGCCAAATGTCGTACGGCTTAAATTTCCCAACAAAACATTAAACATACATGTACTTGTCGAATGACATGTCCAGAGGGTGAGACTCGGGGACTATCCGTCCATCAGCGGAATCTTACCATGTATAGGTAATAAATTGAAGCGATATGCAACCGGTTGGCAAAATGAGCAACATCTGACGACTAAAGAGCAGCCATATGACTCTACAGGAAAGCATTCCTGGGCACATCACATTTAGACCCGAGAATACGGTGGATTCTCAGACGTAGCCTTAGTACATCAACCGCTCGTTCATTGCAGCTGATCATGTGGAGACTATTAAGTATCCACACAGCCCCTAGCACCGGCTTAAGCGGAATTAGATACGCTAGCTCGGGAGGTGTGATGACAGATCCAATCAAACAAATAACTGCTCGGAGTTAATAGATGAGCATCGTGGACGTCTGATGGAGTAAACGCCTTAACATGGGGTAAACTTGGTAAATGCAAGAATACCAAGCGAAACTATCCTGTAATGTCCGAAGTCGTACGGCTTAAATCTCCCACCAAAACAATAAACATATATATAGTTGTCGAATGACATGTACGGAGGGTGGGCCTCGGAGACTAGCAGTCTACCAGCAGAATCCTACCATATACACGTAATAAAATGAAGCGATATGCAACAGGTTGGAAAAATTCAGTCCACCAGCAGAATTCTATCATATACAGGTAATAAATTGCAGCGATATGCTACAGGCTGGAAAAATTAACGACATTTGACGAATTGAAAACAACCATATGACTCTACAGGAAAGCATCCCAACTGGTGATGTTCACATTTACTCAGAATTTGGTTTGAACATAATTACGATCCTCGATAACATTCACGATTACCTGAATTTACTGTAACAAGTGTCGCAGATTACATCCGAGAGGCTACCAACTTTCCACAGGTCATATTGAAAATCATTCCCAATTAGGTACATATTACACCATGCTGTACTATAGGTTTGGTTCGCACGGCGTACAGTTCATATCGAATGCAATCATACGGATTCTGTCGTAACAATGTGGGCCGTGACGATCGCGTGAACAATTTATCCCGAACAATAAAAAACTAGTACACATCTAGGGCTCACGACCACATCGCATACATCTAGGGCACACGGCCAAAGTCTGATGGGGTAAACGCCTCAACATGAGGTAAACCTGGTAAATGCAAGAATACCCAGCAAAACTAACCTGTAATGCTCGATGAAGTATGGATTAAACTTCCCACCAAAACAATAAACCTATACATATTTGCTGAATGTCATGTACAGAGGGTTGGCTATAATCCACCGGCAGAATCCTATCATATACAAGTAATAAAATGGACTGATATGCATGAGGTTGGAAAAATTGACGACGTCTGGCGACTAAAGAGCAGCCATGATACTACAGGAAAGCATTGCTTGGCACATCACATTCAAACCCGAGAATAAGGTGAATATTCGGACTTACTCTCAGTATCTCAGCCGCGCTTTTGTTGCAAATGTTCATGTGGAGACCAAAAAGTATCCACACGGCCTCCAGCACCGACTTACCCGGAATTAGACACGCTAGCTCGGGAGATGTGATAACAGACCAGCAAACACAAAATAGCTCGTCTGATGTTAATGGAAACTAACCTGTAATGCCCGAAGTCGTACGGCTTAAATTTTTCACCAAAACAATAAACATACATATATTCGTCGAATCACATGTTGACATGTACGGAGTGTGGGCCTCGGGGACTAACAGTCCACCAGCAAAAACCTATCATATACAGGTTTTTAATTGGAGCGATATGCAACCGGTTGAAAAAAATAACATCTGACGACTAAAAAGCAAACATATGACTCTACAGGAAGCATCCATCGGGACATCACATCCAGACCCGAGAATACGGTGGATTCTCGGACGTATAGCTTTAGTATCTCAGCCGCGATTTAGTGCAGCTGTTCATGTGGAGACTATGAAGTATCCACATGGCTCCTAGCACCGGCTTAAGCGGAATTAGATACGCTAGCTCGGAAGTTGTGATGACAGATCAGCTCAAACAAATAACTCATCTGACGTTAATGGGTGAGGATCGTGGACGTCTGATGGAGTAAACGCCTCATCATGGGTTACATGTTAACCTGTATTGCTCTAAGAGACACTTACCGAAGAGGAACCAGTATCGAATCAAAAGATGTATGATATTTCACAAACAGCCTACGCAAACAAAGATTCTACAGTGCTACTTCCAATAAAAAACTATTATCTCGACTCATTGATGGAATTTTGAAAACTGTCATTAATATGGCGAAGAAGAAACTTGGTGGAGGTTTTTGTGTTGATTACAGAGAATTCAATACAGTGAGCAAACATATTCACTTCCCTTTACCAGTGTTGTGATGTCTTTGATGCAATAGGGGAGTCTGAAGTACAAATATTTCACAAATTTAAGTATCTTCGCAGGAAGATACTATAAGTATCTTTGCAAAATCTGATAGCCTCCAGTTTTGATTTGATGTTCCCGTATAGGTGCAGGTATATACTCCCGGTCAACGTATTATACACCATGAAAACTGATTTTTGGAAGAATCAGTTTTAGAAATGTGGCTACCTTAGCAACAGGCGCTCAGGGTTTTATTTTTGGAAATATTTCAGGTTATGAATTTTAAGTAACTCAGTATTCAGCAACAACGCCTATCCGTTTGATGTTCATACAAGAACCATCGAAATATTCAGGTTTCGTCACTGAAAACTTGGTTACTGTTTGCAAACAAAGTGATGTCGAAAAATAAAACGGGTTAATAAACTGCAAAGAAGCAGTATACTATCTCATTATTTGTCTTGTGAAGATCACCGTGGGACATAGACAAAAGCTGGTATGGGTATCTAATTTGTACTGAATTACAAGCGTGTAAGCCGTCATCCATAATTCAGCCGTCCATTAGAGAATATCCGCGTCCATAATCCAAAGACCTATTCCATATTCCATATAACAGTATTAGCACCAAATTCAAAAAGACAATCATAGTATACATAAACATAGGCTTGTTTCCTGCAAGAGAGAAGCGGTCAACAGTTTTCAATGATGCCGGCAAGACATCATGATGTTCCAAAAATATCAAATCCGTATCGCTGATCAGTATTCTCAATCCATAATATTCGTTGTAAAGTCGTCATCTGAAGAATGATGTATCTCAGTCACGCTTTGATTGTGACTGTTCATATGTGTACCATGAGGATCTTGAAGTACATGGGTTCATACGGCCCCTAGCCCCGGGTTAAGCGGAATTAGACACAAGTTACGAAACGTAGCGCCATAGATCTTGCACGCTACGTTCGTATTTTTTGATCAGCATGCGATATGTATCGCCAAATTTGAGAAACTTTGAGTGGAGGCGTTTGGTGGAATAGCCCTGTTTTATAAGTTTCTGTAACAATGTTTTGCGACGCTGATTAAAATCGTCACATTTAACACAGGATCTAGCAAATGCTACTAAGCGAGATATGTATACGCCATATGCAGGTCCCACTGGAATATTACTGTCCAGAAAGGGATAGTTTACGATGTCGAAATTGTAATCATCTCTTTTGTCATAAAGTCGACGAGAGAGAATGTCCGCTTCATTTTTATAGAGATATAGATCTAAATATGATGTGCCTGTAGGGCTGTCTGTAGTTTCCTTCAAATCCAGTGAAGGTGGATATATAGCCTTCACTGCGTCATTTATATAGCGATTATCCACAGCGAGAAGATCGTCTATATAGCGTTTGGTGAATGAAAAGGAGCGGGCTTTGAATGGATCGGTTTTTGAAAGCGCCTGCATATAGTCATATTCATAAGAGAACAGATACAGGTCAGCCAACAGGGTGCACAATTAGTACCCATTGGAATACCTATATGCTGCTGATATATTGTGTTGCCAAATTTCACATAGATATTTTTAATGAGAAATTCAAGCAACTCTATAAACAAAGAAACATCCCATGAATGATATCTCTTGTATGTAGTAGAGCTAAAGAATGCTTTATGGCTTCCGACATTAATATATACGATCAGTTTTCTTGAACACAGATACTATTAATGAACTTAGACGGTCAATAAGGTCCTGATGAGGGATTGTAGTATAAAGAGTCGAGAAATCCCATGTGGATACATGTCTGTACGGTATGTGGCCTTTAGCATCAAGTTCTTCCGGAAGACATTTTGAGTTTTTCAATATCCACATACATTCAACGCCAGAGTTCTTAGAAATAGTGGCGCAATACCTTTCCCAAACTGCTTTTACCCTCCTGAAGGGCCCTCGTCAATAGGGTTGAAAGAAGCTTGGTGGTGCAGCTTCTAGAATCTAGCTTTGTATGGTGATTTATGCATTTTGGGAGTCCAGTATAGTTTTGGTATGTCGTTATGATTGGTTGGAAGACAAATACCTCTTTCCCTGAGAAACTTTTTGTGATTGTTAAATATATCTTCCAGAGTAAATGCAGTTTGGGAGTAAGTAGACGTATTTGATGAAGATATGTCTACACTCAATTCTTTAACCAGCACCTGGTAATAGTATTATTTACATATGAATATTATATTATTCGGAGCTTTGTCTGCTGGGACTATGACGAATTTACTCTGGAGATTTGCTAGAACTTCTTGCGAATTGAGGTTTCTCAGTACTTGTTTTGCTTGGGGAAGAGTACGTCTGTCAATATGGCGGATTGTTTCAACGACCTTGCATTTGGTGAGGTCCAGCCAATCAGCGAGTACTGTAGGTTCAACTTTTTCTCGCTTAGACCAATCAATAATGTACTGTTTCAATGCAGCCATGACTATCTTTTGGTCGGCCTTCAGATTTATTCTTCTTGGCTCTCTATATTTAGGTCCTTTCATCAGGAGTAATTTCAGATCCTTATCACTCACCATATCAAGAGCACCAGTCACAATATGTTTGCATGATGTATAGATAAAGTTCGATGATTCACAATCACAACTATAGCCTCCTGACGTGTATGAGTTCCAGTCAAACTCCTGGACAGCATTGGAGTAATTGAATATTTTGGTGGCTATAGATTTAGTATACTTATATGAAATGCAAGGAGGTTCTATGAACTTAAAATAGTTTGGTACAGCGTTGCGTACCTCTGGATCATTCAGGATTCGAGGTAAATTAATGATGTCCAGTCCTTTATCTAAGTAGTTGAGTTTCAAGAAAAGCCGATCTTGAGAGGTTTCGATTATGTTCACTGGACGATACAACTGAAAATACGCTATATCTTGACATACTTTAATGATTTTTGATGGTATTATATTTCCTGAAGACGCAGATTGTTGTATATCTCTGGCTATTTGATCTAAAGCTCTCAGAGGTAACGCATACAGAACTGTACGTAAGCTATGTATACTATTGGGTGTGTTAGTTTAACCCACTAAGTAATTTAAAGTGATATGATCGTGAATCATCGAACTATTAAACTTTCGCCAACTCCGAATCTTTGTATTTCTATAACCAGTCGGAATATTTTGATGAATTTGTGTCAAAATTGTCAGAATAAAGATGGCATCACATATCTCTATTGGGGTTAGTCTGATTACCACCCTTGTATGTGAATACATTATGGATATACAGGGAAATAGAAAAACTTGAGAATCAATTTTCATATTTCTTAGCTTAAACTTACCTCCATATACCTTATTGCTTTCGTATCCGTACGCGAGTCTTTTGTAACACATTACCACAGAACAAAAAATAGTCCCTGTGGTCCCCGATGCTCATGGGCGAATACCCAGAATCCTCTCTGATCTGACCACGTCACTTCCTTCTTTCCTATTCCAACGCAATGCAAATAAAACAATAGCGGGGAGGCTGAGAGAGTAAGTTTAAGCTCAGAAACATGAAAATTAATTTGGTATTCCCCAACTCTTTGTCAGACAGGCAAGGTCAGTCAAATGAGAATTCTGGTTCATATTCTCATACGGTTACCATTGGCACATATTGGCACATGCATAATCAATTGGGAAAGCAAGCGTCACCACTTGTTGAGGGTCATTTCCTTAATAAAGGCCTTGATATAAGACAAGTTTAACCTTATATAACTTCTCAATTCATAGTTACAACTTTCCGCTGCCCTACGACGAAATTATATATGTGTAACAATAAATTTTTTGCTCTGCTGGATCGTCAGAACATTCAAATACTGGCTGTGTGTGGAGTTGTTTGTGTGCAATTCTATTGACGAATTATAATAAAATAAGAGATTATGTGCGTTCGGGGTTCGCTGTCTTTATTTCACTTTGAAGTCCAAAATGATGAAGATGGGAGAAAACAGAAAAAAAGAAGAATTTTTTTTCGGGGATTTGGGGATTCGAACCAAAATGTTGGTTTTCTTTTAATCTGTAGTCCGACACTGTAACCCTTCGGCCAAGCAGCTGTTACAATTAACAAAATGAGGAATCATGTGCCGAATGGCGGTGAACCACACCCTTTCAGAGCATTACAAGCGTTTTGGCATATTTCAATATCATGAAAATATGACATCTTTAACCAAAACGATTCTTCAGTATCATTTTGGATCAAACCCACCGCATTTCGATATGTAAGACTCGTTTTGGTTAAAGGTGTCATATTTTATATATGAATAGAATTCCCTTCAAGAATATCGCCAAAAATTGCAAAAATTGCAAAAAATCCTTATTCTGTAATACTCGTAATATTTCTTTGACAAATCTCTTCTCGGTGAAAATTGAGAATATGAAAATTCAGTATTTTCTCTCTCAAGCTAATTACTTTTAAAGTAAACGAGAGAAAATTATATTTTCGGTTTATAAACGCAACACACTAAGGAAAAAAATACGGCCAAACCGAACACCTCCTTTCTTGCGCTGTTAAACTTACCTTCACAAACCTTATTGCTAGAATATCATAGCAGGACGGAGGGGAGAGAGTGGTCGAAGAGAGAATAATCTCGGCATAGGCAAAAGGGGAAAACAGGAGTCAGCCAGACTACCAATTACCATAATGTATGTATGTGAAGACATGGTAAATGACAGTATCACTTGTACCCTAAACGGGAACACTTGCGCAAGCTGACCAAAAGCACAAGACCATTTTTGGTATCTCCTGCTTCAAACAGACGCACCCGCCCTGCTCTCTTCTCGTCAACACTTGCTCGGTAGCACGAGAGAGATCTTACATGGCACATAAGGAGCAACAAAATGAACGCTTATACGGTACGGGTTACAGCGCTCGGCGATCAATACCCGTCGCTTGTGACTATCAACCGCAGACATCAATGATAGGAACAGTTGTGGCTACAACATCCGCTGAGAAGATGCTGGATAGAGCAAGGATGACAAATTCTCGGGAAAGTGAGTCGTAAAGCGATTGGTTTCTAGCGACAAACTCCGGGAGAGTAGACAAAGCCACGCAGGTCAACTCAGGATTATATCTCATAGACCCGAATTCCATGGATTTCCCAAATGCGCGCAACAGAAGCAAACGCGATCAGAAAAGAGGTCTTGTAAGAGAGATACTTAATCTCACAAGTGCCGATAGGTTCAAAGGGAGGTTGAGATAACCGTGTAAGGTACAGAACAACCGAACGGGAACTCAAGTAGCTTGGATCTGCGGTTTCCAAACAGAAAACGCGGAACTAATGTGATGCCCCCGATAAATCGGAATATGTAGGTATGCGTCCTGGAGGGAGACTATCCCGGTTTTGGCGAAACTGGCAGGCAATTCAGGTAGATTCGAGATCAACACTCTTCGGCATGGGTATCGGCTCGAGTTTTTTATAACTATGCCCCTGACTTAGTCACCCAGGCCGGAGATTCAGTGAACAAGTTGGTCGGGAAGGGTGCTGCTATAGGATTTCTGACTGATTCGTCTCCTGTTCCTAGTCCCGAAGAAGAACACCTCCGAAATGGGTATGGTGATCGACCTACGTCGGCTAAACAAGGACTTCCTGGTCACTCCACCTGATTTCCGCATGGAGTGTACGGACGGTTCTATTATATTGCAAGGGGACTGAATGAAGTCAATGGACCCTTCTACAGGAGGATCTGAAATTGGCGAGACCAGAAATAGCGGCATCGTGCGGTCTCGCCATGCAGAAAGCACATCTACATGACCCGTGCCCCTATATCTTGGGGGTCTGGCGGAATTCCCTTTTCCACCACCACGTTTAGAGTGGCTCCTCCCCATTCGATTTACCGCCCGATTATTTCGAAGAGGTAGCTGCCTTTTGAGTATAGCTGCCTTTTTGAGGTCTATTTGACGAAAAGTTCAAGGCTTTCTTGGGGGCCGAAGAAGTCGACTGAGAAGCTTCACGGGCCCCGGTCTAGCCGGATGCAAAGTAGGAGCGTGTGGTTCTGGCGACGGACATCTCGTTCTGTAATACCGGGATGACGCCGGAAAATAGAAACCCTGAGGCCGGAGACTGCTCTCTTAAGCTCTCCTAACACTGTACGGGGTATACGTAGGATGGGCCTGGAAAGGCGCCTCAGGTGCACAAACATAGCTGACATAAAAGCAGAGGGGGCCTTTGAGTCCGTCATCCGTCTGTCGGGAAGTCCGTCATCCGTCCGTCCGGAAACAGGAACGAAACCAGTCGATGTTTTACGTATGCGATTAAGAAAAGTCCGAATGGCAGAGAAACCAGTCCTGGTGGGAAGTAATCACTACCTCCTGTCTAGATGTGTTCTCCAAAATACAAAATTAACGAACAGAATGAGGAATGTCTTTCTTGTGTGGTGTGACTCCCATAAATTGCGCGAGCTCCGGTTCTTCAAGAGCGGCTCGATCATGCCACAGGGAGCACTGAATATGACCGGAAGACAGCTCTCTACAGCGGAAACACTCCAATAAATCTCTTAAATAAAGATCTAGAATGCTGGAGTAGCTGTCTTAGGTAGGATGAAGGCAGCCCGTATCTGTTCAGCACATTCAAAAAACAGTCTGGGAGGAGAAAGAGAAGTGCGATGAGGAGGATCAGACATCGCTGTGACTCTTCGCTGTTCCAGTGTTAGAACAGGAGTCATATCCGGAAATAAATCGTACAGACGAGACAAAATATCAGAATAATGTGCAGAAACGTCCGGATCGGCATTGAATATGGAGGCCTGATCATCTGGGCGTCAAGTCTCAGATCCAAAGGCAGAAACCTGGACACAAAAGGTCGTTATGGAGTCGCAGAACCTTGTGACAGGTCGAGAGGCTGCTGAGGAGCTCGAGATGGAAGACGTGGGCTTCGTGATGCCACTGGATGAGCTCGATAGTCGGTCCACTGTGGTACCGGAAGTGGTGTAGGCACAGGAGAGGGAGGCATCAACATATCCCACTGCAAAATCAGCTGACAATATATTGAAGCCGATCAGTTGTCACTAGAGGTAAATACTGCTGATCCGAAGACGGAAAGGAAGCAGAACACGAAGCAGCTGAACAATGAGGCATTGCCGGCCAAGCTGTGTATCCAGGCTGGTAAGGCAGATGAGCAACATTCACTTCTTGTCTCGGGGCAGGGTACGGTACAGAGTACCCGAGGAGAGGGAGCACGGAAGTGAACATCTGTGAAACGGGAAGTCAAACGTGATTTATAATCATGATGAACCATGGGTAACATGGGTAATGGGGACTACGCCGGGGCTGTGTATTGAGAGGCTGACCTGTTGGATCATCAACGATGAAACAGGCAGATCATAAGCAGTGGAAAGCCTACAGTCGGAAGGTGACGATACAAAAGGAGCATGCGCAGACGTCATCGAAGCTGAAGTTCCAGAATAGGTACCAGCTGGCACAGTCATAGGTTGTATGTATATATATATATCTGACGATGTCGGACTTAATGTAGACAGAAAGATGCATATGGAGCACAGGCAGGGAGCCTAAGATGAAAGGGACGAATCAGTAAAACCGGAAACAGGAGTTATCACAACCGACGACCAAGGAGAAAGTGGTATAATAATGGTAGATTTAGCTGGAACCTTCTCCCCCAAATCCTCCAGAGTCGACGATGAAAAAGACTGGAATCAAATTCTCTGGGTGACGATGGCCCCTAGTGGGGGTTCGCCACAGTCGCCGGATGGAAGGGAAATCCAGAAAAGTGGGCCAGAAGTCGGTAGTGACTGCGATGACAAGGGGTCAAACTTGGCAGTCCGTCCCGTGAAACTCCTTATCTATACGATGATCGCAATATTGGACCCCCCCCCCAACATTATCAGAATTAGCGGGAAGCGGGATTACGTTTAGCAGAAGTCCATAAAACTAGAAGTGTCTAAAGATCACTTGGACTAGGTAAACAGCAATGGACACCGTCAGTCTTCCTATAACGCTTCATGTGACGTAAGATATAAAAGCTGCTGCGCATAATAATTTCCACTTTGCGCCGATCGCCTTGCAGTCGTTATAAGTCGACAATTCTCGGCAGTCGCATTACAAATATTTTGAACTGATGAATCATGGCAATTATCTGAGGCCCACATGCAGTCGCAGCCTGGCAGTACACAGTGGCGCGGAAATTCAAATATTGCCAACTTACCCTCTCTGCTGAAATTGGGGGCATACTCTTATTTTGGAAGATCCAAACCTCTGCCAGATGTATAGGCCTACTTGTATTTTCGACTCGTTTTCTTTTACACAATAGTTCGATATCGTACATGGGACAATAAATCGTTTATTAAATTACAATCGGGTATGGCCGTAGTTCGGCAAGGCTTTGGTGTAAGACCTCCGATTGAAAAGGTAATATCCTGGACAAAAGACTGACAATAAAACTTGCAGCAGATCCTTTGTCAATTATATTTCGTGAGTCTTACACCAAATCGTTACCCCGTCGTTGCAGTCAGTTCAGCTTCCTCAGTTATGTTCTCTTGTATAATTGAATAAATGTATCAACTTACATTAAATATTACTGATTAAGGGAGGTTTGCATCATGAGTGTAAAAAAGAATCTGACACTTTAGCTGAGCGCTTATTTGCATATGAATAGACTTCCTGGGAAAATCTAGAAGGGAAGGGGCAGGAAGGGAATTACACAGAAACGTGCTCTGGACATGCTCATATATCAGGTGAGGTCTTTAAACGGAATCACGTTCTCCTATTGAGGCCCCACGAATACTCCACCTGACTAAGTACAAGGACAAAGTACAAATACATGTAAATCAACCCAACATCAATTTTGACGATTTTCAACGATATGCAGTTCAGACTTGAGCAGTGTTTTCACCTTACTTTCTTTCTGACGAAAAAAACTCCCATGATTCATTGCGCCACCTCCGGCGATTCGAATGGGGATGCTGGAGTTCACCGCTGTTTGAACCATTTCATGACATTCCAAAATCGTCTAGCCTGACAGTTCGCCAGTTCCCGCCAGTTCTGGGGGGCAATGTTTTCAACTGGCAAATCCGTCATGTAAGACACATACAATAGGTGACTACATGTGGGAAACCATTCAACCAAGAAGTGAGAAGGGCCAAGTATACTGCAGGCAAAGTGTTTCCCATTGACGTTGTCCTACATGACGGGTCCACCTTTCAACTGGGTGCGCTCACATGGATAACATGCCGTCGATGAGACCCTTCTAGTGTTATGGACTTCTGCGTTTAGACATATCAACAGAGGAAAGATAGACCACATATTACGCAGATATTAGAAGCTATTTTATTCGAATCTCAGATGATTTGAATACTTCCCAACAGATGAGATATCCAGGTAGGTAAGTAATTCCAAGAATCACAGACAAGGTAATATCTGAAGTAATTCCACGGTAATCCCAAAGGTAGATCCAAGATTACCAGATGATTTGAGGAACACGACTTCCCACTGTGGGTGCCAATGGAAAGAAGGAAGTGACGTAGATCAGAGAGCATTCTGGGTATTCACGCATTGATAACAGGGACCACACAGATTACTTTTACCCCTTAGCCCGAATGGGCATAGAGGTATTGTTGCGGGTCCGTCTGTCCGTACCATTTTCATTAACACTCCGAGTCCATATCTTGAAAACTACTGAAGGCAGGTGCTCAGAACTTCTATCCAGTACAGAATGTATTTTGTAGGTGTGCCGTTTGTATCTATTGGGTTATTGATATAGTGGAATCATTTTAGAAACAATTTTTAAAACAAGTTTTAAGAATTATGCTTTGGTCAAATTCTACTGACAATCGGGAACCCTCGGTTAATGGAATGGTCTTCGCTGAAAAGGTACCCGATACAACCCGAATGAAAACTTCTCCAAGAATAATTGAAGGTAGTTCTACAGCCCGTTTCATGTTTCCCTTTTCATCAGTCTTTTCTCTCCATTCTGCTTTCAAAATATCAACGGAATATTGCCCGCTTTGTCCCTGAATACCAAATTATCCTTCCGTTTTTTTCCGAATGATCAATGCTCTCCACGAAATACCAGGGGACATAACCCATGCATGGCCAACCTGTAATTTTTTTCTCAAGGATTGATCCGCCTGCGAATGTAGTCCAAGGTTTGATCTCAAGTTTCTTTCAAGTTACGTAAGGTTGGTGATGATATTAATTATAGGAATTGCCTAATGTGCAATTTTCATCACTTTCACGTCTTAACCTTTATAGTACAAGTAGCAAGTTCAGGTATCCATACGCGCTAAAACCCCTATTGCAGACTTCATATATTTATGAGACAACCAGCAGCCGATGCAGCAGCCGGAACCGCGGAAATTCGAGGTGACGTAGTTCATTTTCTTTATCTCACGCCTTCGAAATAACCAGTTACTCGCCATGGCCTGTATCTCTAGATTGAAAGTATTAGGGAATTATAGACTAGCTAAATAATATATAGCCCTCCCGAGTATGAGGGCTATAGGTCGGCCCCAGTCACCTCCAGCGAGGGTTTTAGATAATTTTATTACGAATCACCCACCTCTGAAACTTCCGTACATCTAATCTCTATCCCCTCCTGCGCACTATTTTAAAATCTTGCGCACTATTGTGAAATAGTTACGCGTATATCGCCGTCTGAATTTTCCAGTCGAAAACTTCAACTCTCTACGCGCCATGTTGGTGACGTCACGCTATATGTGTATATGGGCCATTGCAATTGAACATGGCGCGCGAAGTGAAAGTCGTCGACTGGAAAATTCAGACGGTGATATATTCGTTACTATTTCACAATAGTGCGCAAGATTTTAAAATAGTGCGCAGGAGGGGATAGAGATTAGATGTACGGCAGTTTCAGAGGTGGGTGATTCGTAATAAAATTATCTAAAACCCTCGCTGGAGGTGACTGGGGCCGACCTATAGCCCTCATACTCGGGAGGGCTATATATTATTTAGCTAATTATAGACGTGACTGTTAAATGAGAAATCAATCTCGCAAGTATCTATATTCGCGCCGAAAAAAGGCGCCTTTTTTTTCATTTCATGACGAACAGAAATCTTCACCAGTACTTTGTAGTGACGTACGTCTGTTTTCTTGATGTGACATATTAAATTGAACTAGCGACTTACTTGAAGGGGTTATATATTCAGATGTAAAGTATAAACGAATTACGAGACGCTTTTGCTGAAGGAGAATTAAATCTCTAAATCGAACTTGATAACGAAAGTGCGACAGGCGCAATTTACAACGACCACGTGCGTGATCATTTGGTTCAGACTTCTTCAAACATCCCAAAGATATTCTGTTGGATAAAAGCTAACTGAAACTACCTTCCAGAGGAAATTTCAAATATATTTGATGGAACCCTACAGCCATACTTGGACTTCGTCGGGCTCAGGCGGGGGGAGCAGAAACTATAAGCAAAGCTTTAGGCTGGTCGGTTAAAAAAAAGTTTCCGTCTAGCATCATTTTTTCAAATAAGTCTGGGTAGGGAGGGGGGATTTTAGTGGCCTGTGTGGATAAAATTATCAGTAAACCTTGCCTTAATAGTTGGATTTCTGTTCTGAATAAAGTAGCTTGCATCCATCGTCCTTCTGCTCGGTTGTTTGCCTTTATAATTGGAGACTCAAAACGCTGGTTGGCGACAATTACGATAATAGACTTTAATGGAAAGCTGAATTGCCAAGAGTTAAACAAACCAGTCGTCTACTATAAAATATAGTTCTGGGCGCTTAGAAGCAAAAATGTAAAAAAAAAAACGTACAAAACGCTGCTTACATGTACAATATGGCATTTAGTGAGGCAGCTGAATAAGCTGTTGATCACACTGCTCTGCCATATGTACACACACTCGTGTTATAACCGATAATTTTTTCCAGAATATTAGAGAGCCGAGGGGTTCTTGCACCTCTTGTGCCTCCTGTTTCTTCTATGGTAATCAATTACAAAGGACTATCGCGTAGGGACAGATAGCAGTAAGGTATGTGAAGTTAAGTCTGACAGCGTAATAAATGTTACCATTCCCTTTTGATGTTCCCCTTCAATAATATACAGTTCAGCCCAATTTCTTCATTTTGTAGTGTTTTATTCTTCTTTATATACATGTACATATATACAGCACAGAGACAAAATGCCAGCACCATAATTACGTCATAAACAAGGTGTGGATAAAATCTCTCAAATGTCAGATTAGTTATGAAATTAGAAGTCCACATTGGACCAGATCCAAACTTATATTTATTCTATTTCAAGTTCTATTTATATACAGTAAAACTATTTACAAAAAAAAAAAAAACTGTGTTTATCAGACATAGGGAAATGATTTTTTTGTAATTATGATAAATCTTGAACAAACCTAAGCTCACATGACCAATGAAGAAATAAGTCTTTCATAGTTTATCTTATATATGTACATACATGTACACTGTACGTTATTTCCTTCCGAATTCTGGAAGTTGTCACCACTGTGGATTTGCCATTCGACTTTCATTTTCCTTTCAATATATCATTCCCTGTACATGCAGCATTATACCCTTCTTTATATTCAGTTTTCGTTCATTAATACATCATTACAAAAATACAGCAAAAGGTGTCAATTTTATAAGATGTTGTCCATTGAAAATGATATTGTCATCTCAAGCGGACATCACAGCCATGCAATGAGTCAATCACACCGCTATGGATTTCATCTTGAAAAGTATAGATATATGGACACCAGAATCCATATTCAATTTGGTATTCCTTTGTCCACAAAACTTTTTTATCCTTGACAAATGTCTGTAACTGTATAGGACAGTCCACATAATAATTTTTTTTTTTCAATATGATAATTATGACATCAACTCTGTACTCCTGTATTATTCTGATCAAATACATATTCGGATCATATAACATATCCTACAACAGATGAGCATATCATATATCAAATAACAATTTGCAACACTGTTACAATAATACAAATTTCCCAATAGATAACTGACGTAATAACACAAAATCAAAGTATTGTCAATACAGTAAAATGTAAAATCAGAACTATCTTTCCACAGCAGAATATCCACATCACAGGTGTGATATATGACATTGATGTATGCCACCATTAGCTAAATCTTTTCCGGTTGACTCTTAAATAGCTCGCTTTGAACTGGCATTTGCTGTCTTATTGCTCGCTGGAAACTGAATACAAAAATGCAGTCGGGTCAAAGGTTAAATCTCACAGCTGCATCGTGTATAGATGGTACGGCATGAGACATCGGACTTAGCGACGGGCAGTGGTTTTGCCTGGGTACTCCAGCTTCCTTCTATGGAAGCCAAATGTCCAAATAATCAGAAACTACCAGTTATCGAACTGAAAACCTAAGTTTTCTAATTATCGAATCGAAAACCTATTGATAACTTAAGTTTATGGTCGAAAACACAGGTTATCTACCAGACAACCCCGTGTTTCTCTTTCCTTACCCCAAGTTTCTGTTTCTCAACATCGAAAATCAGTCGTCTCTGGATAACGTCTCCTTGTTGTGAAAGTTGTGTTGGACCAATCAGCAAATGATGTTTTAATCGATATCCTTAATATGGCATGATCAGTTCAAACAGCCTTGTTTTCATGCCGCACAAGCGGTGGTAAATATGACAGGGCTCAGATGCTCGGGATTAAGACAGAGAAATAACTAAAATAATATCTTTCTGTTATAAGTGGCAGGAAATATTTTGTGTACTTAATTTTTTATTAAAAAGCTTTAGAATAGAACCACATTTGAATTTGGAGTATTCTTTTAAACTCTAGCAAAAGGAGTCTGTTCAGCACAGAAAGTTCAAATTCCAGAGGACTGGTCTTTGAAACACTTCATCTTCTTTTGGTCCCACCAAAACCTAGAATATAAAGAGAGAATAATTAGAACTGGATTGCAATACATTAGAGAGTTGGGAAAATAGAACAATACTGAAAAGCACTACTTACATATCAGACTTGTGACAGATTAAATGTCTCGCCATCTAGATATTTTTGAGACAAGGCTGCTGATAATTAATGGTTTGTTTCCCGTAACCAGCCCTCATCTATATTTTGAGGGCAAAATAATTAAAATCCACGAGGGATTTACATTTTCATGAGCAAAACTTGCTCATTTTCTTCATATTTGTATACAATGGGTTTGCAAGTTGATAATTATTTATTAATAATTATCGCACTCAGCATGTGTATTTTTACAAGCAAGGTTACGAGAAACAAACAATTAATTAATAGTGGCCCAAATGCTTTTGAATTTGGGTTTCCTGATATCAGTGTTAAACAATAGTTTTTGTGCAGTGAGGCACGATCCTATGTGAGCTTCACCCATACATTTCTGGGCTGTTGATTTTCATTTCTGCCTATGCTACATCATGGAAGCATGATTTCAATCAGTGATAACTGCTGTAAGTATGTAAAGATCAATCAAATTACCCTCCATTTGACGAAAGGACCCTTATGATCTAGCTGGGTTGACTGCAGTTCTCTCATTTTACAAATACATACAAAATTGAGCAAGGTCAGCTTTTGCCAAGAACTTAAATTAATGGGAAATATTCGGCACGGAGGTCCTGGTAGTGCATGACCATATTCTTACCTATAGATATACTATATATAGGTCAAAAGTAATTTGATCTTGGAAATTTGTATCAAGGTTAGTAATCTCCAATAATTTTCCGGTCTATTCTAACTTAATTGCATATAGCAAAAGAATGTGTGATGGTTACTCGAGAATAACTCCCTCGGACACTGGTGTGTGTATATCTATTGTCCAGGCCGGGGTCAGCTGCCCTTTATGACGTCAAATGCACAGTCGACTCTGTGCTATTTTGGTACGTTCTATTTTTAAATGAACAGGTTTCCTCGACAGTAACGTTTTTGTAGGCCAGTCGTACAGAATTATTCGTTTCGGTCGAAATTCCATTTTTATCCCATTTTCAAACAATGCAAAAGGATTAGTTATTACTCAATGTATCATATATTAACTCGCAACCGTCTTTTAGTTAAATAATTTGCGATTATGTAAAATTCTTGCTGTGTCAGAAGTAACTTCTTTTAACGAGCTACGTCATTGTAATGTTGCAAATCGAACTTGCCGTAGAATATCTGGTAGTATGACACAACGGGAACTTGACCTGGTCATCATCGGCTACGACTGTAGGCGCTTCGATGGTCTCATCGTTCGCAGATTTCATATCTACATAGTATATAGCCCTACATTGAGAGCATAATAGTCCCTCAGTGTTGACTTCAAAGCCACTCCTGTGTTTTACCCACTCTAACTGTGAACCAGATATTTTTCTGGTCTGGCCTGGACGTGTATTCTTGTGACAACACTCACACTTCGACTTGTTGAATGGTACATTACTGTTCATAGTGAGAACTATAATGATTCTTAAATATAACGAGAACAGTTTAGGAAAATACACATGAAGTTTCCCTCGTTTTTTTATACATGGGAAGTATTGCTGACCCATGAAACTAAACCCATTCAGTTATGGTGACTTGGACATGTTATGAGTGTGCTGCAATAAGGGTCGAGTTGTAGTAGTGAATGCAAAAATGTGTATACACAGTTATTTCTATATTTTATTAACTGAATATCACTGAAGATTTTTTCATATAACATAAATAAATCCAAATGTTAAATATTAGAAAGAAAGAATAAGAAAATTTTTCTGATCCAAATGTGAATCGATCTCATAGCTCAATAAACTGATCACCACACTGTTTTTGAAAGCGAGCAGCCTAACAACTGGACTACGACGACGTTTACTTGAAAAGCATTTTTTACTTGCTCATATAACGTTTCTGGTAGAATACAAGCGAAGCATTTGCACAATTTTTAATTTTGATGAAATATGACACCTCAAACCAGAATGATATTTCAACCGATTGTAACACTAACCATTGTGATAATAAATACACACAAATTGTTTTGGTTTGAGGTGTCATATTTTATATATGAAGGGAAATCCCTTCAGAAAATATCCCTAAAATGTCGAAAGAGCACATTCGACCGTTTTCAAACTTGGATAAATCCAGTTTAGAGCAATGGACAATCACCATTTCGCATGATATGAAACTTCAGCATTTTTACAGCACATAGCAATAACTTTCACCCGTTTCACTTTCAAACGAAAATCATGTTCACTACCGTCACGTCCGAGGGAGTTATTCTCGGGTAACCATCACACATTCTTTTGCCCGAGGGGTAAAAATCATTGAAAACCTCATCCTAACTCCTGTATTTTTGAAGTTACACGACTGGTAAAGCATGGTGAATATTTCCCAGATGATTAAAACTGCCAACGATGACCGGCAAAGTTTATTCCCATATTTTTACGAGTCTTGATCCACAAAATTTGTCAAACAATTTTCCATGTTGTCCAAGATGGTTTCTCACGTTGGCCGACAAGCCAATCGGTATGTGTAATTTTTGCCCACATGACCTCTATTGACCAACAGATAGGAGACAAGTGTAGACAGTGGCTGGAAGGATGGAATTACATCATTATAATCCAATTATATCCTCTGTTTTATTTTCGCCATCCATCCCAGGTCACAGATGTCATATACAGAAAGAGGAAAGGTCATGCTTTCCAATGAGAGTTCAAACATTTGAAAATGGTCAAGAGAAACTTGAGATAAACACTGTCAAATGTAGTCGAAAATACGAAGCTGCGCATCAGAAAACCCCTCGGCTCTGGGCGCCAGCCATTCATAATGTATTCAATTTGAACCAAGACTTCAGGAACACCAAGCAGTCAAGTGACAAATATACAGATTATGAACAAAATTGTAATTAGAAATGGTCTCTAAGGTTTCCATCCAATCAGAGAAACCGGTATTCATTACATAAGTCAATTTTACATCGAGCATTTGAAAGTTATCAGAGATGGAGATCATTAATGATTTCGCATAAATTAAAGATGGCCACCCATCCTTCCCACCACTCAGGAGAACTGATGTAGTTATTCATTGCAAGTCTTCTAATACATGGATGCTGTATACCAAGTTTCATATAGAACACTGAAACGGTATCAAAGATATACATCATTGAAGATTTTGCATAAATTAAAGATGGCCAGCAAGGTTTCCGCCCAATCAGAAACACCAGAACTGTCATTTATCGTAAGTCTATATATTGATGCATCGATGATGTATATCAAATTTTACATCAAGTACTTGAATGGTATCAGAGATAGAGATCATTAATGATGTTGCATAAATTAAAGATGGCCGCCCATCCTTCCCGCCACTCGGAGGAATTGATGTGGTTATACATTGAAGGTCTCTTGATACATCGACGATGTATACCAAGTTTCGTAAAGAACACTTGAATGGTATCAAAGATATATATCATTAAAGATTTTGCATAAATTAAAGATGGCCGCCAAGGTTTCCACCGAATCAGGGAAACTGGTTTGGTCATTCCTTTGAAGTTTCTTGATGCATCGATGATCTATACTAAGTTTCACACTGAACAGTGAAATGGTACCCGAGATACACAAGATTAATGGTTTCGCATAAATTAAATATGGCCGCCAAAGTTTCCAACCAATCAGGTCCAGATTCAATAGGGTTCTAGGTCATGAGCATATAGATGTGCAGTGCAAGTTTGGTGTGCCTAGGGTAAGTCGTTCTAAAGATATCTTGGTAACGAAAAAGCTGTGATGATTTCGCATAAATTAAAGATGGCCGCCAAAGTTTCCAACCAATCAGGCCCAGATTCAATAGGGTTCTGGGGCACGAGCATATGGATGTGCAATGCAAGTTGGGTGTGCCTAGGGTAAGTCGTTCTAAAGATATCTTGGTAACGAGAAAGGTGTGACGGACAGACGGACGGACGTACATGCATGACGACGACAATACCCTTCGGCCAAAATTTGGCCGAGGGGTAAAAAGACAATTTCTCCGTTAAATTTTAACGTTTTCATGTCAAGAAAGCAACAGAAAGCGCATTCTCTTGCAGTAAAACCTAATTTTGTGTGCTATTTTATTTATTTTGCTATAAAACTGGAGCAAATAACACTGGAGTGTGCATTGTGGAGACAGGGGTCCTATGTTTTTCTACAAATCTTAGACGCAAACACAATCTCTAGCATTCAAAAGACAACATATACAAATTTCAACAGTTCTCAGGGAAATAATTGGTGAAAGAGTTTATGAATATTTTGGCAACCTTAAGTTGAAAATAGGTTTGATATTGCTTGTTAGCAATATTGTTCCTTGGTGAAGTTTAGGGAGAAATGAAAATGAACTATCCAGAAATTATGGGTTAGGTCTCACTGTGTGAGGTTAAGCTACTGTCTGACTATATCGAGAAATCCGGATAAATTAATATGTCTGTGACATTTACAGCAAGATTTGTACATTTCTCAGAGATCTACTGGTTTACTTGCCATGCTTGTATGTCAGTACTTGCAACATTTCACAATCGATACTCAAGTATGATAAGAAAGGTGTGCTAATTAAAGCTTGTGTGAAACACGGGCGAAGAGCATTTCCCCAGATAATTTTGTAACACATAATTTGGTACTCACAGGGCTTTAGATCTCCCCAATTTGAGCACACCCCGTATTAGGGGTGGCAATTGTTTTTAGGATGGGACAGAGGGTGGGGCACATACCCCTGGAGGATAAGCAATCAGGAATCGTCCCTGGTAGAAGTGCCTCTGAGAAGGGATTTCTTCATCAATGGTTGAAACCCAGTGCGGGGCAACACCAACTTTATTTTGTGTTTCATGGGCCCACCGACATTAAAAAATCGAATAAAATTTCAAATTGCCACTTCTATATATCCTACAAAAGTTTGAACAAAGATTTTAACCCCCTTTTTATTCCTGATTGTATGAATTAGGCTGTTGTATTCTATCTGAAACAATGCCAGCAAATAAAAATGCCAAACAACAAGAGCCCAAGGGGCTTCAATATACGCCCGTATATCTGGAATTACATTGGTCCAAATTTCAAGTTTGTTTAACCTTTTCAATGTTGATGACGTGCAGTGCACGTCACTGCTTTCTCTCCTCATTGTGTTCATGACGTGCAGCGTACGTCCAAGTTCGCAGTCGTTGTGTGACAGTGACGTTGCGTCGGCGGGTGTAATTCTGTGCATTGAGAGACACGCTGATCAAACGAGAAGGTAATTCCGTTGTTACCGGCACATCCGCAAATTGCATTTCCTATTATTTTGACATCAAAGCATGGACGACACGTCTGAGTGTACAGTATTCTTGTAAAGGCCGCGACATGGCAGGAGAACCCAGGTTAAACAGTGAAAGGGTTAACAGCCTTGATTCCAATTGGTAGCTAGCAATCCAGAGAAAGGTCTACAATTTTGTGCTTCTGAGAATGTAACATATATCACATCTTATATTGAATGATAAACTAAAATGAGCTTAACACTTGGTAACTACATGTAGTTGACCTTGGAGCAGGAGCCAAGAACTCGCATATCCCACACTGAAATCGACAATAGTCAAACACAAAATGAAAGCATCCAAGGCTGCTAAAAAACAGGGAAGGAATTGGTCCTGTTCAATCTATTTCTGATGTGTCTCTCGTTGCATACGTGATGTGAATTTGTGAAGCTTAGCTCTAATTATTGAAGAGACTTCATCAATACTGTAAAGAAAGTCTAGGCAAATGAGAGTTGCATATGTGGTACCAGTGGACGATGGAAACAATTTTGTTGAGGCGTTCAACTGTTATCTCAATTGTTTGACAACCCAATGAAATTACCTTTCCCCGATAAAGAACACAACACCGAAGATTAAAAATTGTATATTATCTGAACTAAACAAGATAACATTTTGGTAGTAACCCTACAATATTGCAGAGGTCGGTGTCCGCATCATAGTGAACATTGTTGCCCAGGAAGCAGATCGGCTTTCATTCATGGTTTATGTATTCATGCACACAGCAACCTGCAGCCAAAGCTCAATGACATTGTTATTGTAGACATGTACAAGAATGAAGTCACTGAATCTGATTCATATTCATAATTTATTTGTGTGGCAATTGACAACCAGAAAATAATATAAGTAGCCTATAGGTCTTCTTCAAGATTACACGTATGCCTACCGGTACATCGAATAATTATTTTAAAATCCATTCAGCAATTGCACACAGAAAAAATACCCTTACGTTACTAAAAATTTCAATCACAGACACAGAAAACCATTATTAACATAAAAAAATAAATTTACCTCCACTGCCTGGCCCAAACGGAAAATTATTTTGTCAACTTCAACAGGTCAGAGCAAAGCACTAAGTGGGGTATATATCCAATCTAATCAAAATTAAATCCTAACGGCTTCCCCATTTGGATATGTCGCTGTTAGGATCTAACCGGCTTGCAGTAAGGCGCGTGTTGACCGATCCCGAGAGGTTTTCATAGTGCTTTGAAGGGAACGTAATGACAAGTGCTTTCTGGTTGGCTCAGCCGAAGCACACGCCAAGCTGTGGGGGAATCTTCTGATGTTGCCACCCACGTGCCAGGTTGGCTCCATAATGCGGGGTAGAATTATGGACTCGTCCTTGACGTAACCTTGAGTCCATGAACCTATCCCCCCTGCCCGACTCAAGTAAAGTAGTTAAAATGCGGTTGTGATGTCATAAGACTATTAAATATTCATGAGCTGGGCGCTGCGAACACAAAATTCAATTGAAATCATTAAGATCCTACATAGCGACATATACGATTGAGGAGCATTGATAGGATATTAATTTATTAAGATTGGGTATATATCCCACCTAAGATATTAAATCAAAGTTTGGATATTGAAATATATCCTAATTGGGATATTTTCACCGATTTTCATACTAACCGGCAATGTCGGATTTCGGCATCAAAACTACCAAAAACAAGATAGAATCTACTTCACAAAACTGACAATACGATTGTATAATTTTGCTGACCTTTTCTCGTCGACATTATTATGTGTGCAATTGCAATTTACGTGCAATACTTTTTGATGCTGTTGTTGCAGTATACTTCCCATCAATAACCACTGTTGTATGTCTTTAAACGAACAGAAGAACTACTAGCCGGCCCCTACTAGCACAATATGCCAGCTTGAACATATGGAAGTATGAAAAAAATATTCAAATTGCGATATTTTATCCCAATTGGGATATATATCCCAGTTAGTCCTTTTCCCTGACCTGTTCAACGAGCTGTCATTACGGATATGGTAAGAATCAAGAACATTACTTTTGCTGGATGACAAATGATGCAGGACGGATAAGATCAGTCAATTTGAAAATTGCAGTAAAAAGGATGCTTTCGCTTGATGAAATAAATCAAGTTTTCCTTGCAAGAAATGTTTTCAAACTTAGCACACAAAACGGCGGCTTTCAGTCATGCCATGTATGAGGCGCCGTTTGTCACTTTCTGATTTAATCTACTGATTTATAAATATCGGGTATTTAGCAGTCGGATATATAAATGTGCATAAAATGAGCGTGAATTAAACACCGACTTTAGTCAATTTTAAATCCTATATCAGCGAATAAAATCCGAGAAATATTTATAAATACCTATATTAGATTTCAAGATATATATATATCTCGTTGTGTTATTTCTGGGATATAAATTCCTCCACAATATATATATATATTCCTGACAAACGATTTCTTATTTATATATCCGAGGTAACGTATCTTACTGATATATAAATATTTCAAAATGTGCTGTTGGGTATATATATATATATATATCCAGTCTTCGTCTAACTCCGGATTTACAAATACTGAACTGAGAAAGTCTCATATATAGATATCCTATTTATAGTATGCTAATAGTATGCTGATGAGTCTCAAAAACCGATGACGTCGTCGATTTTGGTGTTGGTTTAGATCATATTGTCTATTTCGTGTTTCAGGTGACAAAAGTCCTTGTGATCCGTGGGCAAGACATAATGAATACTAATAATAATAGCTTTCTATAAATTCTGTGCTTCTGCGAATAACGCTGGTTAAAAGTAAGAAGTACCTGAATGAATTTGCCCGATAATATTCACAGATGACCCACAAATTAGCGTGTGTTTACAATACCGCACATGAGAATCAGCGGAATGATTGAGCGGTGTTTGCCGACCCTCGGTACACTTGAAGAGGCTTAGTGTGACATCATCATTTTTGCGGTAAACGTATCGCAACTCATTAGCATATTATAACTGGGATATCTATATATGAGACTTTCTCAGTTCAGTATTTGTAAATCCGGAGTTAGATGAAGATGGATATATATATACCCAACTACACATTTTTAAATATTTATATATCAGTAAGATACGTTACCTTGGATATATAAATAAAAAATCCTTTATCAGGAATATATATATATATATATGGTGGAGAAATTTATATCCCAGAAATAACACAGCGAGAGATATATATATCTTGAAATCCAAAATGGGTATTTATAAATTTTTCTCGGATTTTATTCGCTGATATAGGATTTAAAATTGACTGAACTTGGTGTTTATTTCACGCTCATTTTTTGCAAATTTATATATCCGACTGCTAAATACCCGATATTTATATATCCGACTGCTAAATACCCGATATTTATAAATCAGTAGATTAAATCAGAAAGTGACAAACGGCGCCTCATAGCCATGTGCATGCTTTCAGTCACGCAGTAGCGCGGAAACTTGCAACATTCATTTATTTGATAATATTAACACGTGTGCGCCGGGAAACAAGTAATGAATTCAGTGACGGGTATAAAACGTTTTACACACCTCGATCTGTCCGAATGTCACACTCGCACAGTGTCAAAACTCTCCAGTCGACTGATGGAACGAAAACGAAACTGCCTCCTCTTCTCTCCTTTTCAAACTCTCTCACCGGGACTGCACTATAATTTTGGCAGTGCGGTTCAGCCGATCTTAAAACATGACGTCTTTTCGTAAATTCGGTGTATTTCATTGGCTATCAGAACCGAAGATGAAGTGGGCATATTCCGTGACTACGACCTGTGCCATATTGACCAGTTTACAGACAAAACACAATCTTTCGAAAAAAATCTCTCAAGATATCAGCAGAAGTGTTGTCCAGGAAACGCATTCGACATATTCTTCAATATCTGCACCTAGAAACGGCTCGTCGTGAGATTAATTCAGAGAAATTATTCGAAACTAGGTCGAACTACTTCATAGCGCATTCAATAAACGGAGTGACGCGGAACTTTCAGTCATTCTCTCATTTTGCGCAGGGGTGTTGTAATGAAAACCATATCGCTTGGATAGATCGCACCTCTGAAATTACCCATAAGCCAGTTCACCTAGCATGGCAAGAAACAGGGAATTTTCCCTGTTTAAAAAGAGAACAACAACAACACAGATTACAGGTCAATCCTTTTATTATGCGTGAATAACCTGTGAACATCATGGGAATGCATGTAATAACCTCTCTGTAGGGGTTTCCCACAATGGCGTTCACCTTCGTGTCTTTTCGTGTACGTCCGTGTCTTTTCGGGTACGTCCGTGTCTTTTCGGTAAAGTCCGTGTCTTTTCGATAAAGTCCGTGTCTTTTCGGATCGGTGACGTCCGTGTCTATCATCCTGGTACGTTTTGTTCAAAAGAGGAGGAAACTTTGACACACTTATTCTGGGAATGTGAACAAGTACAAGAACTATTCTTAAAAATCAAGACAGTATATCATGAAGTTGCCGAAACAACATTTGCGTTTAATGAACAAATGTTTTTATTTGGGATTCTTTATTCCTTCAAGAGAGAACAAATTAAAAATGTTATTTTAATGACTTTAAAACATTATATATATTCCACTAGGTGTTTAAAAGGAGCGTTGACAGTTAATGCCTTTAAGAACAAATTGAAAAATGTATATTCAGCTCAGAAATTTATTGCAGTAAGTGCACAAAAGGTCGAGGAGTTTAATCAAGTATAAGCCTACTGGCATGAGTTTTTTCATTACTTTATTTGCAATAATCAATAATAAAATACTGCGAGTTCAGGTGCTATACCATATGATGATGCGCAACATCTGTCAATATCACTATGTAGTCTTGAAATATTGTATTTCATTGGTGCGCTATTTCATAGTATTATTAGCTTGATATGTCACCTACATTTATATGGAGTCAAATATCCCGGATATTGGTATTATTATTTGTAATCTGGACTGAGAAAGAAAAAAAAATAATAAAAAAAAAAAACATTTGGCGATACATATCGCGTGCTGATAGCAAAATACGAACGTAGCGTTCAAGATCGACTAGGGGCCTTATGAACCCATGTACTTGAAGATCCTCATGTTGCTCATATGAACAGTCACAATCAAAGCATGACAGGGATACACCATTCTCTAGATAACGACTTTAGAATGATTATTATGGACTAAGAATACTGATCAGCGGTACGGATTTTATATTTTTGGAACATCATGATGTCTTGTCGGCATCATTGAAAACTGTTCACAGCTTCTCTCTTGCAGGAAACTAGCCTATGTTTATGTATACTATGATTGTCTTTTTTGAATTTGGTGCGAATACTATTATATGGATATGGAATAGGTCTTATTATGGACGCGGATATTCTTTGATGGACGACGACTGAATTATGAATGACGGACTAGACGCTTGTATTGTAATTTTTACCTGTATATGGCGAGTTTCTGTTGGTGGACGTTTCGTCCCCGAGGCCACCCCAGTAGTAGTAGGTAAAGGCTATTTAAAGTAAACTTTCACCCGGATGTAGAGGTCATTTGTGGCGGTCACGTGGCGGTTAGGGAGGTCATGTGCAGTATAGACAAAACACAATCTTTCGAAGAAAATCTCTCAAGATATCAGCAGAAGTGTTGTCCAGGAAACGCATTCGACATATTCTTCAATATCTGCACCTAGAAACGGCTCGTCGTGAGATTAATTCAGAGAAATTATTCGAAACTAGGTCGAACTACTTCATAGCGCATTCAATAAACGGAGTGACGCGGAACTTTCAGTCATTCTCTCATTTTGCGCAGGGGTGTTGTAATGAAAACCATATCGCTTGGATAGATCGCACCTCTGAAATTACCCATAAGCCAGTTCACCTAGCATGGCAAGAAACAGGGAATTTTCCCTGTTTAAAAAGAGAACAACAACAACAACACAGATTACAGGTCAATCCTTTTATTATGCGTGAATAACCTGTGAACATCATGGGAATGCATGTAATAACCTCTCTGTAGGGGTTTCCCACAATGGCGTTCACCTTCGTGTCTTTTCGTGTACGTCCGTGTCTTTTCGGGTACGTCCGTGTCTTTTCGGTAAAGTCCGTGTCTTTTCGATAAAGTCCGTGTCTTTTCGGATCGGTGACGTCCGTGTCTATCATCCTGGTACGTTTTGTTCAAAAGAGGAGGAAACTTTGACACACTTATTCTGGGAATGTGAACAAGTACAAGAACTATTCTTAAAAATCAAGACAGTATATCATGAAGTTGCCGAAACAACATTTGCGTTTAATGAACAAATGTTTTTATTTGGGATTCTTTATTCCTTCAAGAGAGAACAAATTAAAAATGTTATTTTAATGATTTTAAAACATTATATATATTCCACTAGGTGTTTAAAAGGAGCGTTGACAGTTAATGCCTTTAAGAACAAATTGAAAAATGTATATTCAGCTCAGAAATTTATTGCAGTAAGTGCACAAAAGGTCGAGGAGTTTAATCAAGTATAAGCCTACTGGCATGAGTTTTTTCATTACTTTATTTGCAATAATCAATAATAAAATACTGCGAGTTCAGGTGCTATACCATATGATGATGCGCAACATCTGTCAATATCACTATGTAGTCTTGAAATATTGTATTTCATTGGTGCGCTATTTCATAGTATTATTAGCTTGATATGTCACCTACATTTATATGGAGTCAAATATCCCGGATATTGGTATTATTATTTGTAATCTGGACTGAGAATGAAAAAAAAAATAATAAAAAAAAAAAACATTTGGCGATACATATCGCGTGCTGATAGCAAAATACGAACGTAGCGTTCAAGATCGACTAGGGGCCTTATGAACCCATGTACTTGAAGATCCTCATGTTGCTCATATGAACAGTCACAATCAAAGCATGACAGGGATACACCATTCTCTAGATAACGACTTTAGAATGATTATTATGGACTAAGAATACTGATCAGCGGTACGGATTTTATATTTTTGGAACATCATGATGTCTTGTCGGCATCATTGAAAACTGTTCACAGCTTCTCTCTTGCAGGAAACTAGCCTATGTTTATGTATACTATGATTGTCTTTTTTGAATTTGGTGCTAATACTATTATATGGATATGGAATAGGTCTTATTATGGACGCGGATATTCTTTGATGGATGACGACTGAATTATGAATGACGGACTAGACGCTTGTATTGTAATTTTTACCTGTATATGGCGAGTTTCTGTTGGTGGACGTTTCGTCCCCGAGGCCACCCCAGTAGTAGTAGGTAAAGGCTATTTAAAGTAAACTTTCACCCGGATGTAGAGGTCATTTGTGGCGGTCACGTGGCGGTTAGGGAGGTCATGTGCAGTATAGTTCCGGCAGGATCACCAAAAGCTACCTCCAACACCGGAGAGTTCCAATTGCTGCAGGGGATGTATTCCTCCGCGGTGATGCGGTCTGGCAGCGGTTTTGGCTGTGATTCGGTCTCGGGGAAAAAGCTTCCGCGGAGAAAAAGTAGTCCCTAGATAAAATGGTCCGATTGGGTCGAGTGAGGTATCAAAGTGAACCTTATGTGAAGGGGCATCTAATGGGCTGGGTGTAGGGTTGAACTATCGGCATTCTGCGCATGCGCGCTGGCCCAAGGGTATGGAAATAGACGTGTTCGGAGCTAGGGGAGCCACTAATGGACCAATGGGGTCGAGTGGGGTATCAAAGTGAGCATTCGTGAAGGAGCATCTGATGGGTTGGGTGTGCGATAGGAATATCATTCTGCGCATGCGCAGACGCAATGCGGAGCTCTCGCCCAATCAGAAGCGAGTATTTCAAATCCGTCACAAAGCTCTCGTCCAATCAGAAGCGAGTATTTTGACCCGGTGCCTTATGGGACATATCCAAGATGGCGGCACGTCTGTGCAAGATGGCGGCACATCCGGTGTCGAAAACTGGCCATTTTGTCGGGATGTGGTCACCTAGTGTCGAAAACTGGACCCTGTATGGGTCCCGCTAGCCGTTTTGGAGCTAGGGGAGCCACTAATGGTCCAATGGGGTCGAGTGAGGTATAAAAGTGAAGCATTCGTGAAGGGGCATCTGATGGGCTGGGTGTGGGGTTACAATATCGGCATTCTGCGCATGCGCAGTCTGGCCCTAGTATAGAAATAGACGTGTTGGGGTGTAGGTGGGCCACTAGTGGGTCGATGGGATCGAGTGAGGTATCCATGTGAAGCCTAGGTGAGGGAGTTACACTAGGGTGTCGTATCCATTCTGCTGCGCAGGTCACGTGGGTTGTGACGTCACTTCCGGGTTTTCACCAAAAACTACCTCCAAACATAGAAGAGTTCCAATTTTTTTCTTTGAAGATGCCTTCCACGTAGACGGGTGCGGTTGGTCAGTGGAAAATTGTAAATATCTTGAATAGGGCCATGACGGTGGAAACAGTGCCGTGTCATGGACCAATGGCGCCGATCGATGTCACTCACTGGATGGCTGTCCTGTAAGAGATCGCCTAGAAAATGTTCGATGTTTCAGGCGTATGGCTCGACACCGTAACGCTGGGGTCCGGCTGGATATTCAGGCTCTTCTGAACTGTGGGTATAGGCGGGCTCTCCTTCATCGCATCACCAGTGGCGTTCGTCTCCCCGGGCTTATCTTCACTGGGTCTGATCTTCCGCGGCTCCTCTTCAGTAGGAAGTTGTCGCTCAAACCGTAGAGACGGACCATGAACCAAACGTTGATGCCGTCTTAACTGATTGCGTCGTTTGAAGAGTTGACCACAATCCTCGCATGGACGCTTGCGCATGAATTGAACGTTCGTGGCGCAGTAACTGATCCTCCCGATTAAATGACCCTGCGCATGTTATACAAGTATACCGTGCATCGTTGTGGGTGGAGGCCTCGTGGCGTCGTAAATTATCTAGACGAGTAAACTGCCTCTGACAAGTTGTGCAAGTGAACATCTTGGTGGAATCGCACAGAAAATGTTCGATGTTGTCCGGCGTATGACTCTGTACCGGGGCATGAATCAAACGTTGGTGTCGCAGCAACTGACTGCGTCGTTTGAAGAGTTGACCACAATCCTCGCATGGACGCTTGGATGGCCCATGAATTGAACGTTCTTGGCGCAGTAAAGCATGTTCCCGATTAAATGACCGTGCGCAGGTTATACAAATATACCGTGCGCCGTTGTGGGTGGAGGCCTCGTGGCGTCGTAAATCTTATGGGCGAGTAAACTGCTTCTGGCAAGTTGTGCAACTGAACATCTTGGTGGTTGACAGAGTGTCTGATGAAACGGCAATGCCGCTTCCCTTTTATAGCCCGCTAGCTGGTAATCTACTTTTAGCACACTCTACCCCAATTCGAGGATCGAGACTGGTGTACTGGTGTACGACTGAGCCGCATTGCGCGCGCGCTTGAAGACCCTCATACATACCCCAATGCAGGCGCAGACGCGAAGTGCCCGGATGAGTCATGACGGAGATCCAGCCCTATGCGACTCGCATTTTACAGCATGCCACCGCGGTGAATTCACTCACGGGTTACGGAGCAGTGGTCCGGTCCATGTTTGCAGATGGCGACGTCAACGAGGGGCGACGCCAGATCCTGAACGAGTTCACAGAAGCGATCCTCGACAGAGTGCACTCGATGGAGAGGTGTGCCATCACTCACCACTACTGGACTATGACAGCCATCCTTGATGCTCGGGTTATGGACCACGAGCGCTCACGCCGGAAACAGCGACGGCTGGTTGGCCTCACAATAGTCTGTGCTCTATTGACCCTGGCGCTGTGGTATTGACAGTGGGACTATAAATACGAGGGTCAGACAGAGTGTGTGTCATTCACCGATCGTCATTGGATCAAGCATGTCACCCGTCCTACAAGCCATCCTGCCCTTTACACCCCGGGTGGGGTTACACGTCTATGAAGATAAAGTCACCCTCGTGGAAGACCGTGGAAATGCTTGCAGGTCGCCCGCTGAGACCGTATCGAATACTGTGACGCTACACCGTGGCGGCTGGACCAAAATTAAATGGGTGTTGAGCGGCGAGCTCGATGGACACGTCATCCACATAGACAATGCCATCTACGTATACCGTGGACCCTTCTTCGCACGCCTGGGCCGCTACCAAGACCCTACTCGAAACTTCACCCTAGACCCCGATCTGTGGACAGCCTTCGAGAAAGTGGTGTCTATCGCGGACCGGCTGTTTACACCGGACGAGCGGTCATCAAACGAGTTGGAGTGGGCTGGTGCCCTGAGAGAAACGGCGGCAGAACCCAATGAACGAATGTCTAGCCATGAACCCGACGACGATGCCATTGATTACCCGGCTAGACTCAGTCAGCCCAGTGACATGACCACCTGATCCTTTTATCTTACGGGGTTCTCCCTATAAATACGGGAGATAGTCAACTCTGGTACCATCCACGTACTGACCATGGCGGAGCATATAATACTGGCGTATCTCAGCTTGACCCCCGAGGTTTTCCTGCACGTGTATGCGGATACGGTCGATATAATGGAGGAGGAGGGAGACGTCTGTGATGCGGACCCTACACAACCGTGCCCGGCTCACATTCGTCTGTCCCGAGAGGGCTGGACCAAATTCAAACGCGTGTTGTCTGGTGAACTGGACGGTGATCTCATCCACTTGTGTCACGATGTGTACATCCGGCGCGGCCCTTTCTTTGCTCAACTGGCTCGGCTTGATGGAGTTACAGTGCATTTTACCCTTCACCCTGATCTATGGTCTGCATTGGAAGATGCCATGGTAGATGTGGATGAAGTGCTTATCAAGCGGTCATCAGACGATTTGGACTGCTCATTTACCATGGACACTGTGGAAGCCCATGAAGAAAATCAGAAAGAAACTCCGGCCCAAGATATACCCGTTATAAATAAACGATAGAGCCAGGGTCCATCATCATTTTGTCACCATGAAGAGCTGGGAGAAGGTGTTAGATAACTTATAATAGTCGCGACAGTCCGGCGGCCTATAGTGCATTGTCGGCTCTCTATCGAGCGGCCAAACCCCAAGGGATACAACGTGCCCAAGTCCGAGATTGGTTAAGAAAACAAGACACCTATACCTTACATCGAGCTGTCCGTCTCCATTTTCTACGGAACCGGGTCATCGTGGGAGAAATAGATGCCCAGTGGCAAGCGGATTTGGTCGATATGAGCGCCTTTGCCAAACACAACGATGGGAAGCGGTATATCTTGACGTGCATCGATATCCTATCCAAGTATGCGTGGGTGGTACCCATCCGGACGAAAACGGGGGCGGATCTCATAGCGGCGTTCAAAGACATCTTCAAGACCAGGCGCAAACCTTTGTATTTGCAAACCGACGAAGGCACGGAATTCCTCAACAGACCGTTCCATGCCTTTCTCAAGAAACAGAAGGTGTTTTTCTTCCATACGTACAACGAGACCAATGCCTCCGTGGTAGAATGGTTCAACCGGACATTCAAAGACCGCATGTATAAATATTTCACCTATAAGAATACAAGGCGGTACATCGATGTTTTCCCGAAACTTGTGAGGGGTCACATTCGAGCCTATCATCGGAGTATAGAGAGAACCCCCATTACCGTGACCCAACGCAATGAAGCCCAAGTCCGGCGTGTCTTGTACCCCAGGCCATGGCAGCGAACGACGAAAGCGGTGTACAAGGTCGGGGACCCTGTACGGATCAGTAAAGTCAAGGGCAAGTTCGAGAAAAGTTACTTGCCCAACTGGAGCGATGAACACTTCCTGATTAAACGGAGGCTACCCCGACAGCAGCGAGTCTATGAACTGGAAGTTCTCCAAGGGGAACCGTTGCTCGGGACCCTTTACGAGACGGAATTACAGCTTGTCGTAAAAACACAGCAAGACTACTACACGGTGGAGCAGATTTTGAAAACGGAACGTCGACGTGGCAAACTGTTTCATTTCGTCAAATGGCAAGGCTGGCCCAGTTCCTTCAATTCCTGGGTCGCTTCCAACCAGGTGAAACGAATATAAAGCCAGACACCACTGCCGTCATCCTTCATTCCACGTTCGACCACAGTGCTATGGACCAACAGCAGCTGCCTCTAACCACAGCGTCTCCTAAAACGCGCAAAGCGCAAGTGGGCTTTGTGGTGATAGTCGTAACCCTGCTGAGTGTGTTGTACGGGGGTGTGTTTTACGACGTAACCTATGTCAGCG
>JAVTVY010008327.1:0-47406 GCA_036873755.1 Hanleya hanleyi
AAGTTTCCTCATAATTTGGTAGCTGAACCAAACACAGTTAATTATACATGTATATAACTGCTTACATTCAAGCATATATCACAAAATCAGAGATAACTGCAACCGAAAAGGGGCTTAACTCTGTAAAATAAGGGCCGAGGTGAGTAAATTTTGTTTGCCTTCTAGAATGCAACCATATAGATAAGTTTCCAAAATATAGTAGCTGTATCGAACACAGTTCTGCAGATATAGTTGGTTACATTCAAGCATATTGGACAGAAATAGAAATTAATATATCTGTACAGGGGCATAACTCTGTAAAATATGTGCCGAGGGGAGCCACTTTCGATAGGCGTCTGATTTAGCACTAGATAACACTAGATTACATCCACCATAACTGGCGCTGCTGCTGCGGGGGCCATGGACCTCTATGGTCGATTTTTTTTGGTCGATGATATCTCATATCATTGATGAAGAGTATGATTTGAAAATGGAGATATCGCTGATAAGCTTAACATAATCTAATACAGCGGATGGCACCCATATTGGATTATGCACATCCATAAAACATAATACCAACTCGCCTCTCACCAATGTCCATGCACTCCCCAAGTTTGAAGTAGATTGATTGAATCGTCCTAGAGTTATTGTCCAGACAAGATCTAAATGCTGAAAATCTAAGATGACTGATGGTGGCCATCTTGGATTACACAGGTAACTGTAAAGCAATGACAACTGTCCTCTCACCGATGTGAAGCCAAACTGCAAGTTTGAAGTCGATCAGTTGAATTATTCTAGAGTTGTTGTCCAGACAAGATGCAACTGCTTAAAATGCAACATAATCCAATATCGCTGGTAGATGGCAGCCAAATTGGATTATGCTCATTCATGAAACACAATCCTAACCGGGATCTCACCAAGGTCAAGGGACTTCCCAAGTTTGAAGTAGATCAGTAGAATCGTACTCCAGCTATTGTCTGGACAAGATCAAACTGCTTAAAATCCAATGAAATCCAGTATGGCTGATGGTGGCCATATTGGATTAAGCACGTCCTTCAAAAACAATCCTACTCCTCCTCTCAACAACATCAAGGCACTCCCCAGGTATGAAGTAGATCGGTTGAATCGTTCTCGAGTTATTGTCCGGACAAGATCCAACTGCTTATAATCCAATATGGCTGACCGCGGCCATATTAGATTACGCACATTGCTGAAAAACAATCCCAACCTTCCTCTCACCAATGTCAAGGCACACCCCAAGTTTGAAGTTGATTGGTTAAATCGTTCACGAGTTATTGTCCGGACAAGAAAATCTAAGATCCAACTGTTTATAATCCAAAATGGCTGACGGCGGCCATATTGGATTATGCACATTGCTGAAAAACAATCTCAACCGCCCTCTCACCAATTTCAAGGCACACCCCAAGTTTGAAGTTGATCGGTTAAATCGTTCATGAGTTATTGTCCGGACAAGAAAATCTTACGGAATTACGGACACCGGTGTTTCGAAGTCCCCCCCACTAAGTAGCGGGGGACAATAAGTGTTCCAAATTTGGTGGTTGTGTCTCGAGCGGTTTTGCCTAAAAACTTACCTTACATATTGTCACATGTCGTAAAAGTGGTTTCCAATGAAAGTGTGCATACTCTAATTGTTAATAGAGAACAAAACATGTCATCTATTCTTATGAAAATTAAATAGACAACAATTTGTTTATTCAATACCATCCGATGTGGATATATCTGTCCATGGTCGCCTATGACGGATATCTCTTCGTTCAATATATTCTTGAATTTATTAGATAAAAACAACCTTTTTTTACCTTTAACCTGTTTATATCGTTTGGCTGTATTGGTTCGAGTCTACGGAATAATGATGAATCATTATGATAATAATAATTATAAGAGCATTACAAATGGCTCAGTCCATTTAAAGAGAGTGGAATGTTACGCTGGGGAAAAGAGGAGCTATTTGTGACATGTGCCAAGTTACGCTTCAAATTAACACTGTATTCCCGAGTTGTGACGTTGCATCACAAGAGTCGGCTTATCAAACGATGGGGCATATTCTATATATTGACTATAGAGAATATCCATACTTTCACCTTCTATATCAAGGAGTTCAGATGATTCCGAATTAAAATGTATTTTTTCAAATTTTAAATCAGTTTACTTTAGTCCATGCCGTTGCAAGTGAACTGCCCCACCGTTTTGTCGGCCGAAGGGATGTCACTCTTGTGAAACAACGTCACAACTCGACAACTGTAGGCTACTGCATGTTTCGATCCAAGGGAGATAATCAGGGCTCATGTCAAAGAGATTAGTCTTCGCTTCCAGTACCCAATGATGACACGTGCAAAAAAAAAAAAAATACTACAAAACGAAGACGAAGGATCCTCCAGACATTCACTTTCAGACTAACTTTGCTCATTTCACTTGTACTATAACAACCGACATCAAGTTCAGTTTCTAGAAATCTTGAAACTCCTGAACCTTAGATAGATAATATCTTGGTGTTTTCCAGTGTCCCTTTTTCGATCTTTTTCGCTCAAATTCGAAATTCTGCAAACAAAATTGCAAATCAATCATTTGTTCTTGGTAACAATGGACAAAAAGATCCTCTTGTCATTAGCTTACAATTATCAGACAATGGTGGGCGCCAAGATCCTTTAGGATCTCTCGTATTTCAGTGCTAGGTAAATGAATTAGAATTATATTAAATGCCATTTACGGAGTGATTTGATATGAATATTCATATATTCTAGGTATTGGTAATGGCTTACTGCATGGGAACGGGCTAGTCATGGTGAGTCGCTACTTCAAACGGCGTCGTACACTGGCCACCGGTCTGGCTGTATCTGGCGGGAGTATCGGTCAGTTTGTCATGCCTCTAGTCCTCCAGTACCTCATCAGCACATACTCTCTGACTGGTACCTTGCTTCTCCTAGGGGCGTTCTACTCTCATCTACTCATCGCGGGCAGTCTCTACACACCCATATCATTCTATGAGAAGAGACAACACTTGAGAGCTCAGAGGACTTCAGAAAAATCAAATTTGTTAGTAATTACAGAAACTGATACGGAAAAAATTGAAATGACTCCATTGTGGGACAAAGAGAAATCTAAGACAGCTTTGACTACTTCTACTAAAAATATTGACAGACAAGGAAACGGTGTTTCCGGTGAGGAGGCAACAAACGCTGACAAACTCATAATTGTTAACAAACAATTAGAGAAATTAAAAGTTCCCAGTTTATCAGGTAGCCAGCACTCATTGACACGATATGCTAGCATGGAGGATATTGTCTCTATCTCAATGGTTTCGTTATCTCATATAGGAGATGACCCAGGGGAGACAACTCCATCACCTTCAAAATCAAAATTTGCAAAGTGCTTGAAGTCCTTTGCATTGCTGGGAAAACTTTTTGATTTTTCTTTGCTCAAGAATCCATCGTTTATATACTACGTCATCGTGACTTTATTCTGTTTTGTGGGCTTTTTCAACGTGATATTTTTCATTCCATCTCATGCGGTACATCGAGGGGTGAAGAATGCCAACGCTGCTTTCCTTATCTCCATCATAGGAATCTGCGACTTAGTTGGTCGGATCGGGTGCGGCTGGTTCGCTGACTTGAATCTGGTTAAGCGGTACAAAATCATGGCAGTGGTGGTGGGAGTGAATGGTGTGAACTCTCTGCTTCTACCCTTAGCTAACCAGTACTGGTGGATAGCAATACACTGTGGTGTTTATGGTCTATCAGGAGGTGCCTATATACCATTGGGCCCTGTTACCACTGTAGACTTCTTCGGCTTGGATCTCCTACCAAAAGCTCTGGCAGTACTACTCTTCCTTACAGGAGTGGCAGGAGCCGCTGCACAGCCTCTTTTGGGTAAGTTTAGACTTTTGGCGCCCAATAGCAGGATTATCAGCTTTCGTTGGAGCTTTTATCCGTCTGCCAAATTTGGCCTTGGGGTATTGTTAAGGCAACGCGTCTGTGTCAGTCTGTCTGTCTCCATTTACTTTTTGCCACCATATCTCAAGAACAACTCGGCTAGGAGCACCAAACTTACAGCACACATACATGTGGTAACAGAGCAGAAGCCCATTGAAAATCAGTGATATTTCATCAGGCCAAACTGTGTCAAATTATCACGACTTCCTTTTTACCACCTTATCCGAGAATAACTATGCATAGGAGCACCAAATTTACTTCACAAATGCATGTGGTCCTGGAGCAGAAGGCTTTTAAAATCAGTGAGATTATTCCTATTTACTGATTCACTGGGTCAAATTTGTCCATTCATCACCATCTACTTATTATCATCTTATTTGAAGTATGATAAGGCCTATTTTTTCTGAACTTGCACAATAGACACACATCTGGTCATGGATTACAGCAAAAATTGTCCTTGGGTATTGTCATCATGTATGTATATCCATTCATCTGTCCGTATTTCTCATTGCCATCATATCTCAAGAATGAGTAATGTATGGGCTGTTCCAGTAAAAAAAGTACATGCCGGGATGATGGGGGGAGGGGAGATGGTGGGTGGTACATTTAATAGGATAAATGATATATGGGTGGTTGAGGTCAGATGAGGAGAAGCACTCACAGGGCCTTTCATGGGACCTGGACTGAGCTCCCTCAAAATGCTAGGCATGGGTGTGATTCCTGATATTACTTCATGTAAGTGGCGTTCCCTTGAATGTCCGTTAATGAACAGCTACAAGTCTCATTATCAAATAAACCAAATTTTCATTGGATGACATTGGTCTATCCCGCTCACCAGTAGTGGATGGGATGGTCTTAGCTAAAGCAGATCCCCTTCGCATTTGCAACTTGTTGGTGTCCGATATCCTTCGAAGGAGATGGGCTCGCTCCATATTGAACTATTGTGAGGTGTGGGACTTCTGAATAGATCATGTGACTAATCCGGAGCTTTAGGAGCATGCCTCAGGAGTTTTATGTGTTTGAACCATTCGGAACTACGTCTGCCTATGGAAGTGGCATAGGATACAATGTGAAGTAATGCAGTGATCAAGTTGTCTGGAATCAGTGACCAATCTCTTGATAATTTAATCTACAGAAACAAAAACACCTAAGAATTTGTATCTTGTCCTGTGATCTACATGTGATCATTCATTCATGATCATGTACATATAATCTATAATCGGTTATTTCTGGCTCTGCTGATTTAAAAGTTTTGGCTGAATTTGGTTTACAGGCTGGATGGTAGACAAGACTGGTAGCTTTGACGTGATCTTCTATACGAGTGGTGGTCTGGCTGTGGTGGGTAGTGTACTGTGCACATTACTCCCTCTGGTTATCAGACGCAAGCACACTGAGCAGGTGGAAGTTGAGAGAGAAGATGGAGTTACCTCCACTTTGACTACACCACATGATCCACCCGATGTGCAGGATACTTAAGATAGCATGGGCTTATTTGAGGATAGAGTATCATTGTCCTGAAAGTGTAATTTCATGGTGATACAGTTACAAACCTACAGTGTGTATACCGACCATGCTTGGAACCAGGTTTCAGTGTTTATTACAGTGTGTATACCGACCATGCTTGGAACCAGGTTTCAGTGTTTATTTGAGTGTGTATACCGACCATGCTTGGAACCAGGTTTCAGTGTTTATTTGAGTGTGTATACCGACCATGCTTGGAATCAGGTTTCAGTGTTTATTTGACAGTGTGTATACCGACCATGCTTGGAATCAGGTTTCAGTGTTTATTTGACAGTGTGTATACCGACCATGCTTGGAACCAGGTTTCAGTGTTTATTTGACATGGTTCTGGTTTATCAAGGTTCAAATTACTTTAAATTGGATAATGTTGGTATTTAGAGGTTTACCCAGGTGTCCGTATTCACAGGTTTTACATTATTACCCAGTACTTAATATTTACAGTTCATGTGTTTTAATGATTTGTTTATCAAGTGATATATTTATATTTTGGTATATATTTATTATACTGACATACATTTACCAAGTTCATGAAGTTAATTTTTACGCTATATTCTGTAGTTTGCTCTAGACATGCTAGAAGTAATGCAGTTCTTGCAATAGGCAGTTATCGATGTTGTGAGAATCTTCTTTGATAGAATATCACACTCAGGTCAACTTGCATGTAGGTAATATTGCATGATCTTGTGTGTATGTAATATCTCCTGTCATGCCTGTCCATGCGTGCGGACTCCCATGTTGCTAGGCATCATATATACATTGTACATGCATCTTCACTTGTATTGTGAACTCCAAATATGACAAACAATGGTTGTATTGCTTTTCGAACAGGAAATGTATAGTTCAAACATCTTTCAGCTGAGGGCGAAATTCTGGAATGTGTGTAGTTTGTGCCCAAGTTTGATAGAAGTATCCATTTACACAGGGTAATGTATTTGTGATGGCCTGATACCATGGATACTGGCATATATGGTAAACCCTCTACTAATTCAATCATCCTATATCGAAATTCAATCACCCCAAATTTCAGTCAGTCATTCTAATACATTTGATCACCCTCTACAATCATTAAAATATTAACAAAGGAATCTCCGCTTATCTGCAGCATTATGAATCATTTTCTTAACTTCCTGTTATAATAAATTTGACTACCTGTGATCGAATTACCGTACTAGAGGATTTAAATTGTTTACTGTAACTGATGTTTTATATTGTAGTATAAGTGCTTGTGTAGGGGTAGAAGTTCAGGTATAAGAATAGATTTGTACAATATATATTTGTGTAATTATGACTGTGTGTGGCATAGGAATTGTGAATACATATACATAACTTCTTATTTAATGATAGTATTGTTAGTTAAGAACTCCCTATTTAATGATATCTACCACATAAATTGTTAGTTATGAACTCATTATTTCATGACAAGTTGTCAGTTAAGAACTCTTTGTTAGTTCCGTTGATTTACTGATTATAACTTAGCCAAGATTTTTCGTTGAGAACTCCCTATGTAATGGTAAATTGTTAGTTTATGAACTCCCTATTTTTCATATTTATGAACTCCCTATTTAGTGGTATATTGTTAGTTATGAACTTTCTATTTAGTGGTATATTGTTAGTTATGAACTCCCTATTAATGCTATATTGTTAGTAATGAACTTTATATTTAATGGTATATATTGTTACAGTTATGTACATCATACTTGTATAATGAACTCTTAGAACTTAGAACAATTGTATATATGTATATTTATTTTTCGACCCCGTGGAAGATCAGCCTTATTGGCTGAACGGGTCATCGAAGTAAAATAAAGTTCATTATTATTATTATTATTATTACAAGGTGATATTTGTTAGTGATTTGTAGGCATGTACACATGTTAAACTATCCGAAACTTTAGTGTGCATAATTTTAATACTTATACATGCTTTTTATTGAGCTGTTATCATTTAATTTGTTCGTCATTGACTGTTAATGTTTTGACTACTACATGTACATTCTCATGTTCTCTGGCTGGATTTCATTTAGGCAAATCAGACAGGACTCTTGTCATTCCCCCTGACCAGGATAAATGAAGCATAGTAAATTTTACCTGCTAGAAAATAAGAAACTGTAAACTAACAAGGAAAACATTTCATTCTCCAAATAGAATATTTTGTCTTCTATGTTAGGCTTGAAGATGCTGACACTGACAGGGTTCGTACACCACCTTGAAAAGCCTTAAAAATGACAATTCAGAATTCAAGGCCTTGTAAAGCCAATTGTGCTAAAGACCTTGAAAACAGGACTCCTGTTTATTGTTGTAAATTCATTTGTCAAGTTCTAGCTCAAAGTTGTACTGTCCTTTGCCATCAGATATATTTGTTGACAGGACATTCATACGGTTGTTTAAGTAGAATGATTAAGAAAATCTATCTGTATAGCTTCAATTACAATGAAAACAGAAACAATTACCTTGAAAAGACGTTGACAATTGCAATCTTCAGATGTACAAACTCTGTGCTGATTACCTGTAAAATTCACTCATCCTATCAAAATTGAATCTCCCATATTTTGTTGAATTAGTGATAAAATAATGGATTATCTGCATCATTTCAGACCAGTATGTCATCTTCCAATGGGGTATTTGCACTTTAATTCCAGTTAATCTCTGGACAATGCTGTCTGACCTCGATGGCAGCAGGCAATCCGGTATCTCTCTAACCCAGAATATATTTTTAATCGATAACTGGTACATGTATATTTTCGACCTGAAGTTGTCCAAATTAACATAAATGTAAGCTTCTTGGTCCTTTCTTGGAATATTTGATCCATATCATATTTACACCAGTTATCAATAAATGAAAAACCCGCTCCATGCTGTAAACCTAGAGGAGAGATCATGAGAACGAATCAGAGCTCACAGATCTATCCCATGTGCTGTGCACAACAGTGTCCAAGAATTACAGGGAAAGGGCAGATTTGATCACCCCCTGATTGAATCAATAGAAGATTTAACCTACTGTACATGTACATTGAGAAGATGATTGAGGCTTACAGACATTTCATATTTCTTGGTCAACATTTAAGATTTATAAAGTGATACCAAAAAAAAAATCAATCCCAGCTGTGTATTTACATCACAGGGTTGAATACAGATCCGCAGCTGGATCATACAAAAGAATAGAAAGATGGAACTCGTTGTTTCCATTGAGAACTGACAAAAATCACGAATACCTACAGCATTATTTTTGAGCCACAACAGATATGTCAGGGCTTTCTGCCATGATGTCAAAAATATCTCCCCAAATACCCGTCTAATTTTAATTCTTGTGATTATTGAGAACTACATGTACTGGATTAATAATTCATATAGAAACTCTTATAATTTCTAGTCCATGGATTGTGTTCATCTACAATGTATCATGTGTCTATGATCTTGCCCTCCTAGCTGTGATTGACAGTTTCCCACAGGTGCTTGAAATTTATTTTACGAATCTCCAGATCTTGAATTTTAAAGTAATGAACATTGCAGATTTTTGTCCATGGGTCCTGTTAGGTCCTCGCCTTGATAAAAAAATTCCATTATTATGATGTTGGTTATGTTTAATGTTTGCTGTTTGCGAGCATTCAATCTATGTGTATGTAATGCTTCAAAGTCCTGAAATTCAGTTGCTTTAGGTTTTGATTGAAAAAATATTCAAGAAGGGATTGATTCCAATAGTAAATGGTCCATGCTGCTTCGAAGATTTCTTCTTGGCTGGGTGGTGCTTTAGTTGGTTTGTCGCGATATGACTGAAATATTGTTGAAAGCAATGTTAAATCCTATTCACTCAGTCACTCCCTAGTAAAATTCTGGAATCTATCTTTTATGGTCAAAGTACAATTGCATTGTAGAATATTAGTCGCCTAAATTGATCTGAAAAAAGATGCTTCTGAAACATTGTATTTGTATTGTATTTTTTATTTGACATTTTTATGCTTTCTAGATATTTATCCGAGAATTTTTATTTTTAAAGAAAATTACTGACTGATCTTCTAGTCTATTTACTGTGTATATGACAATAGAAAACAATCAGTGATTGGAGTTTTTCAGTTTTATAACCATACATGTAAATGATACACAAATTTGTGAAAATCTGCCATTTTCCAGATTTTTTCATGCCAGATCTGTGTAAAATTAATTTTCAAGCAAAAACCAAAATTACCTACCATTGTGTAAGTGTCTTGCACTTAATACCAATTCAACAAAAGATTTACTATATTCCACTATTTGTCCCACTGCACATGCACCAACTTATGTGTTTGCATAAAAATGTGAAAATTAATTGTAAATGTGTCATATTTTTTATGCTGAAAAATAGATTTCATGTAACATAGCGTAGAATGTCAAGCAAGGATGGTGGGAAGCAGATTCCAAATCATCCACAAACCCAAGATGGCGAAGACCACTCGAACAAGCTAGACTGGTATTCCTTGTATCCATTCAAAGATAGGACATGACGAATACCAGTAGGTACACGATCCAGAAGGAGCTGCTTCCAGTGACTGATCACTTTTATGAGGAGATAGGGAAGATCATATCTTCCCTTTCTCCCTTCATTTACTGGGAGGTTCCGATTAAAAGCAGGATAAAAGTAGGTCATCTATTTACTGTGTTGTTGATCTCTGTGCCCAGACCACTTATTGAGCGGCCAATGGAACCCAGTGATTAGATCATCTTTGAGCATAGCGTAATATCACGGAGATAGTATGATGCGAAAGTTGTGATTGATTGCCAGAAGCAAGCCATCATTATTTGAGTCACTGATCTATTGGTGGAGGCCCGGACACCGCCAGCACCCTGATCTCGTGCGTGGACACTTTAACCAGCGCGGCCTGCCTCAGTTACACTCCGTGGTAAGCCAACCTAATCATTTTAGGCAACCAAGAGGAGATCATATTGAAATTCAATCACCCCAAATTTCAGTCAGTCATTCTAATACATTTGATCACCCTCTACAATCATTAAAATATTAACAAAGAAGTCTTGGCTTATCTGCAGCATTATGAATCATTTTCTCAACTTCCTGTTATAATAAATTTGATCACCCCCTGAATTTCACTACTTGTGATCGAATTACTAGAAGATTTACCTTGTTTACTGTAACTGATGTTTTATATTCTAGTATAAGTGCTTGTGTAGGGGTTCAGGTATAAGAATAGATTTGTACAATATATATTTGTGTAATCATGACTGTGTGTGGAATAGGAATTGTGAATACATATAAACTCCTTATTTAATGATAGTATTGTTAGTTAAGAACTCCCTATTTAATGATATCTACCACATAAATTGTTAGTTATGAACTCATTATTTCATGCCAGTAAGTTGTCAGTTAAGAACTCTTTGTTAGTTCTGTTGATTTACTGATTATAATTTAGCCAAGATTTTTCATTGTGAACTCCCTATGTAATGGTAAATTGTTAGTTTATGAACTCCCTATTTTTATTAGTTATGAACTCCCTATTTAGTGGTATATTTTTAGTTATGAACTCATTATTGAATGCTATATTGTTAGTAACAAACTTTATATTTAATGGTATATATTGTTACAGTTATGTACCTATACTTGTATAATGAACTCTTAGAACTTAAAAGGTGATATTTGTTAGTGATTTGTAGGCATGTACACCTGTTAAATTATCTGAAACTTTAGTGTGCATAATTTTAATACTTGTACATGTTTTTTATTGAGCTGTTATCATTTAATTTGTTCGTCATTGACTACCACATGTATATTTCCATGTTCTTTGGCTGGATTTCATTTAGGCAAATCGGACAGGGCTCTCAATCTTGTCATCCCCCCCCCTCCCCCCCTGACCAGGATGAATGAAGCATAGTAAATTTTACCTGCTAGAAAATTAGAAACTGTAAGCTAACAAGGAAAACATTTCATTCTTCAAATAGAATATTTTGTCTTCCATGTTAGCCTTGAAGATGCTTCGTACACCACCTTGAAAAGCCAATTGTGCTGAAGACTTTGAATATAGGAATTCCTGTTTATTGTTGTAAATTCAATTGTCAAGTTCTAGCTCAAAGTTGTACTGTTCTTTGCCATCAGATATATTTGTTGAGGACATTCATACGGTTGTTTAAGTAGAATGATTAAGAAAATCTATCTGTAGATCTTCAATTACCTTGAAAAGACGTTGACAATTGGAATCTTCAAGATGTACAAACACTGTGCTGATTACCTGTAAAATTCACTCATCCTATCAAAATTCAATCTCCCATAATTTGTTTAATTAGTGATAAAATAATGGATTATCTGCATCATTTCAGACCAGTATGTCATCTTCCAATGGGGTATTTGCACTTTAATTCCAGTTAATCTCTGGACAATGCTGTCCGACCTCGATGGCAGCAGGCAATCCGGTATCTCTCTAACCCAGAATATATTTTTAATCGATAACTGGTACATGTATATTTTCGACATGAAGTTGTCCAAATTAACATAAATGTAAGCTTCTTGGTCCTTTCTTGGAATATTTGATCCATATCATATTTACACCAGTTATCAATAAATGAAAAACCCGCTCCATGCTGTAAACCTAGAGGAGAGATCATGAGAACGAATCAGAGCTCACAGATCTATCCCATGTGCTGTGCACAACAGTGTCCAAGAATTACAGGGAAAGGGCAGATTTGATCACCTCCTGATTGAATCAATAGAAGATTTAACCTACTGTACATTGATAAGATGATTGAGGCTTACAGACATTTCATATTTCTTGGTCAACATTTAAGATTTATAAAGTGATACCAAAAAAAAAAGTCAATCCCAGCTGTGTATTTATATCACAGGGTTGAATACAGATCCGCAGCTGGATCATACAAAAGAATAGAAAGATGGAACTTGTTGTTTCCATTGAGAACTGACAAAAATCACGAATACCTACAGATATGTCAGGGCTCACTGCCATGATGTCAAAAATATCTCCCCAAATACCCGTCTAATTTTAATTCTTGTGATTATTGAGAACTACTGGATTAATAATTCATATAGAAACTCTTATAATTTCTAGTCCATGGATTGTGTTCATCTACAATGTATCATGTGTCTATGATCTTGCCCTCCTAGCTGTGATTGACAGTTTCCCACACGCGGCAGGTGCTTGAAATTTATTTTACGAATCTCCAGGTCTTGAATTTTAAAGTAATGAACATTGCAGATTTTTGTCCATGGGTCCTGTTAGGTCCTCGCCTTGATAAAAAAAAATCCATTATTATGATGTTGGTTATGTTTAATGTTTGCTGTTTGCGAGCATTCAAGTATTGAGAATGCAAGAAATCTATGTGTATGTAACGCTTGAAAGTCCTAAAATTCAGTTGCTTTAGGTTTTGATTGAAAAAATATTCGACAAGGGATTGATTCCAATAGTAAATGGTTCATGCTGCTTCGAAGATTTCTTCTTGGCTGGGTGGTGCTTAGTTGGTTTGTTGCGATATGACTGAAATATTGTTGAAAGCAATGTTAAATCCTATTCACTCAGGGAGTGACTATCTTTTATGGTCAAAGTACAATTGCATTGTAGAATATTAGTCGCCTAAATTGATCTGAAAAAAGATGCTTCTGAAACATTGTATTTTTTATTTGACATTTTTATGCTTTCTAGATATTTATCCGAGAATTTTTATTTTTAAAGAAAATTACTGACTGATCTTCTAGTCTTGTTACTTATTTACTGTGTATATGACAATAGAAAAGAATCAGTGATAGGAGTTTTTCAGATTTATCTGGAATTCCAGATTTTTTGGCAAGTTTTATAACCATACATGTAAATGATACACAAATTTGTGAAAATCTGCCATTTTCCAGATTTTTTCATGCCAGATCTGTGTAAAATTAATTTTCAAGCAAAAACCAAAATTACCTACCATTGTGTAAGTGTCTTGCACTTAATACCAATTCAACAAAAGATTTACTATATTCCACTATTTGTCCCACTGCGCATGCGCCAACTTATGTGTTTGCATAAAAATGTGAAAATTAATTGTAAATGTTTCATATTTTTTATGCTGAAAAATAGATTTCATGTAACATAGCGTAGAATGTCAAGCAAGGATGGTGGGAAGCAGATTCCAAATGATCCACAAACCCAAGATGGCGAAGACCACTCGAACAAGCTAGACTGTGGTATTCCTTGTATCCATTCAAAGATATGATGAATACCAGTAGGTACACGATCCAGAAGGAGCTGCTTCCAGTGACTGATCACTTTTATGAGGAGATTGAGACATATCTTCCCTTTCTCCCTTCATTTACTGGAAGGTTCCGATTAAAAGCAGGATAAAAGTAGGTCATCTATTTACTGTGTTGTTGATCTCTATGCCCAGACCACTTATTGAGCAGCCAATGGAACCCAATGATTAGATCATCTTTGAGCATAGCGTAATATCACGGAGATAGTATGATGCGAAAGTTGTGATTGATTGCCAGAAGCAAGCCATCATTATTTGAGTCACTGATCTATTGGTGGAGGCCCGGACACCGCCAGCACCCTGATCTCGTGCGTGGACACTTTAACCAGCGCGGCCTGCCTCAGTTACACTCTGTGGTAAGCCAACCTAATCATTTTAGGCAACCAAGAGGAGATCATATTCTTTGAGATCTCCTGTTGGCGGCGAGGGAGACGAAAGGTGTAAATGAATGTGGCTACGTCCTGCCCCGATTCCATCAGTATGATTTTGATAGACCGCTAAAGCCCGAACAAAACACATGAGGGTGCCAGATGGCAAGAAATTAGACAATGCAGGAATCGAGAACTCGTTTGAATCTGTATCGTGTAGAGTCTCATTCTGTGCCACATAATCTAGTAATGTGGTCAGAACCACATTAATCCAATGTGGATTATGTCTAAAAGCTTATAATTCCAGAGCGTGGATCTCAGAGACCCTCGCTACTGATGCCAGAGCTATTAAGAAAACTGTCTTATAAGACAAGAACTTTAGATCCACTGACATGCTCGTTTAAATGGCGGTTCTGCTAAATTTCGAAGGATACAGGGCGAAATCCCAATTCGGTAGCACAGAGAACTGTTTTCAGTCTCAAGACTCGACCAGCGCTGTTAAATTCGGATCTCTTGCCAGATAATTGATGCCGGATGAAACCCTGGAGATTGTTGCACAATAACCATGCCCTGTCACTGGAGTCAAACCCCTCTCTTGAAGTTGGTACAACATGAAGTTAACCATATGCTGAACAGGGGCAGAGCTCGATCCAAGCTGTTCAGTGGCACACCACTGCTGGTAGACCGCGCAAGTGGAGGATCTCGTAGAGGCAACCATTCTTTGTGCTGCTCCGTCAGAAAAGCCTACCTTTAAAAGAGCTGATCGGGGAGCACCAGCAGACATGGAGGTGGTAAACCTAAATTGATTTGGAAAAAGATGCTTCTGAAACATTATATTTGTATTGTATTTTTTATTTGACATGTATAATTATAGACATTTTTATGCTTTCTAGATATTTATCCGAGAATTTTTATTTTTAAAGAAAATTACTGACTGTCTTGTTACTTATTTACGGTGTATAATCATGATAATAGAAAACTGTCAGTCATATGTCGTAAAATCAGTGATTGGAGTTTTCCAGATTTATCTGAAATTCCAGATTTTTTGGCAAGTTTTATAACCATACAAATACTTGAAATGATACACAAATTTGTGAAAATCTGCCATTTTTCAGATTTTTCCATGCCAGGTCACTCTGATCTCTGTAAAATTAATGTCTGCTGATGATAAATGCACATCTCCAGTTGGTGTAACAGCTTGTTCCACACCGGAAACCATGAGCGTGCAGGCCACGATGCGATCACCAGATAAATAATGCACATATATGTGCAAAATCTTCTGTAGAACTCGGGGGGAATGATGGCTGGTGGAGGAAATGCATGTGGAGTCATTCCTCACCAATCTAGGAGACGATGCATCGACTCTCATTGTTGCTGGATTTGAGACAGGAGACACGATTCCAGAAGTTCATTGTTTAGCTGGGTGGCAAACAGATCTACTTATGGTGTCTCCCACACTGGAAATCTGGATGAGGATATCTGGGTGTAGTTGCCATTCCGTTGACAGAATTTGATTCCGTCTGGACAAAGCATCTGCTAAGAGTCACGTTCAGGTGCCCGGTTATGGAAATGTTCATCCAACAGAGGTTGAAAAACAACTCTGCTTGAACCAATAGCCGAGATGAACGAGTCCCCCTTTGCTTGTTGATGGAAGCCAGGACTGTTGGGTTGTCCATCGCTACTAGCAGGAACAGGTCGACAGCTGATACACCTGAAACCAACAACTGTCTATAATAACAATTCAACTCCACTGATTGCTGCTCTACTCTAGTCAGTATATCATCAATGGTAGTATCGGATACCCTAGATTGCTGAAGCAGAAGATTTGCTCGCTGTCTGATGTACACCACACCAGATGTCGGAGGCAGAAGCCATTGCATCTGGGCCTGAATTGGCATGCATGGCGGAATGTGAAACTGCACCTCTTGGTCGGACGACCCTAACCGAAACTGGAAGTGGAGTTGGCACGGAAGGTCATCGAAAGCAAAAATGCAGGTTCATATACATGTGTAGCTGAATGCCAAGCATATATCAGCAACAATGGCAGCAGACTGCACATAACCATGAACCATTTGACATGTTTGATGATGAACAGAAGTATGCAATATGTACGATTATCCATTGCCTGCCCTGAACTCATATGATTAACTTCATAGGATTGTGGGCCCTGGTACCCCAAACCAGAAGTGTCATCATGAACCGGATTTTGTAGGCCGGGCTCCCACTGGGTATTAACACAACTGAGACTGGATCAACATCGCCTGGGCTGGAAACCGTGATCGGTGCGGACTAAAAACCTGTCCGAGTAGTTGCGATGGTGGAGGAAGGTAGTTTCATTGAATTTAACGACATATTGGATGTAGCCACACCAGATGTCAGGGGGGCATCAGCCCCGGAAGCAGTCTAATGCGAAACAGCAGTCGTTAAATTAATATTAACTAAAACGCGCTGCCGAATCAGAAGGACGCTCCCGGAAGTCCGCTCTCACCAGGATCTACTGCAGAGTTCTGAAGGATTGAAAAATCTGTTTCTGCAACCTCCGAGTCTTCATGGGACCATCACATCGTACCTGTACAACACCCACCACAGTCACAGGTACCTTCTTTTTACCTGTAGAAAGATCCAAAACAAAGGCTTGTCGAGAATCTCAGCGGAGGCCTTATAGTACGATTTAATAAAGACACTAATGGTCGATCAGAATATTTAATGAGGCAGATCTCCTAGTATTCACGGACTTGTAAGCCCATGAAGATAGAGCTGTAAACGTGTCCACACCTGAATCAGGAGTAGGTCATGCTGACTGAGTATAGGAACCGATTAGACATTTTGAATACTGATCGCAAACATGGCTGCGGCTTGATGGACAAGCCGAGTGGGGATCTGACACTGGCTTTACCTGGCCACAAATACAGCAATTTAATGAAACAAGAATAAGTCTGTATGATCTAGATGATTTCGTAAGTAATACTGGTTGGATAAGCACCACAAAACTCCGGTTAATATGGAGTTACTGTTAGACACCTTATCTTGCAAGAAGAGTGAAGTTAGAAAGGAAGTTTGTTGTATGATGGGATTGGTGCATGTTGATTGAAATATAGTAAATCTTTTGTTCACTTGGTATTAAGTGTGCGAAGATGCGCAATGGTACGTGAAGGTCAGTTTTTCAGCGTAAAAAATATGTATATTAAAATACTGATAATATTCAAGGTTATATCCTATAGTTATCAAATTAATCAAGTTATGCTCTATTACTCGGTGATCATTTGTCAATATGCATGGATTAAAACTATAGACATATTACTTTTGTTGTCCGAGTTTTCTCATTTAGTAAAGGTGATCCATAATTATTTGGAGTACTGGTAGATCTCTTTGACAGTACGATTCTATTGTCCTTCAGCACAGATTGGAAACTATCCTGCCATGGTACAGCAGGACAATATATATATATATATATATATAATATTGGCTTCAATATATGCCAGCACGAGACACTTTTTGTAGCATCTAATACAAATTCAAAAAAAGACAATCTTAAATGATTTCCTGATTTTGGGGTAACCTTGACCTTAATTTTGGTACATGACACATCGTCTGCCCTTAACGTATCTATAAACACACAAAAAATCATGATTTTTAAGAATTTCCTGATTTTGGGGTCAGTGACCTTGACCTAAATTTCGGTACGTGACACATCGTCTCCTCCTAATGTATCATGAAAAAAAAAATCAATTTTTAATGATTTCGACCTTGACCTATATTTTGGAACGTGACGCATCGTCTCCTCATAATCTATCTACTGACAGATTGTTAATGATTTACCCGTAATGAATCCACTCGAAAAATTAACAAGTTTCAATGATTGCCTGATTTTTATAGCATATTGCATATAATTTTGGAACATCACACAGTCTTCACTTAGTGTATACACTCACAAAAAGTTGCAACTTTGGATTTAGATGGGACACGAACGGTTAAATGACTCCATTTTTTAGGCCAGTAACCTTTGACCTTGGTATGCAGCACGTCTCGCACTGGGTAACCAGTAGAGAAAATTTTAAACTGTGGATAGAAAACTGCCCCAGAAAAGGCCGGACACGAGAAGACGAAAAACATCCATCCTATCCTTTTGGGTGGGCATATAGTCACATGAACAGGTGGTGACAATAAAATCAATACACACTCCGCAGTGAAGGCCAATAAATAACGTGAAGGCTGATTGGTCGTATTTTGACCACAGATCACTTGCTTCCAGTGGTGAGTAAAAATGTGATCCATACAAATCTATGGGTTTTATTCACCAACATGGCAGACAAGAAAATGACCGTGTTTTTAAATTGATCCGAAATACCCTGAAGGGACCGTAGTTGCCATGCAAGAGTAATTTTTTTTTTTATGATAAAGGGGCATAACTCCTGAAGAAATGTCGAAAGAGCTCGAAAAAAGTCACATGCACATATTCACATTGTAACGCGAAGGAGTTCGAAAAGAATCAAGTGAAATCTCTGGGAGTAGTTGCGTTGAAGAGAACGGAAAGATAATAATGCCATCAAAATTAACAGGCATGGGAAGAGACACATCACAAGGGGAGTGCAATGAAAGTTGCAGGGCTCCCACTGGCCCTATTTTTCCCTATATTGCTCTCCCCTATTTTTCCCTATATTTTCTCAAATTTGACCGATTTTGCCCTATTATTCCTATATTTTCAGGATTATTCATGCTTTTTTGCGCAGCTCTGACCTTGTATTTATTGAGATACATATACACGAATAGTTGGCTTATTTAAATCCTCCAAAATAAAAATGTGACCGAGTCATTAGTGTCCAAACTAAATTGTACTGTGTTTCTTCTTTACCAATGGTAAAAAAATTCATGTGAGCATTTGAATAAACAGCACGTATGTTGGTGGTGACAGGTGTGGCTGAAGGGGAGGAGTGCAGGCCATTTTCTTTTGTTGTTTTTGGATAAAAACACTGATCCTAGGAGATTGTAATTAACAAGTGAGCGAGTGAATAGACTTTAACGTCGCTTTCAACAATATTTCAGCTATATCACGACGAGCCAACTAAGCACCACCCAGCCAAGTTGCGTTCCTGCTACTTCAAAGAAGAAATCTTTGAAGCAGCATGGAACCAATCACCCTCCATCCACCCTATAAAACACTGAGGACCAGACAGTCAGGACGCTTACATGGTGCAATAAAGGCAAGTGATATTACAGTGCTAGACATCACATTATCAAGTTCCTGTTGCTTGTCGGCAAAATGCATTGAAGCAACAGGAACCTGTGCCCACCCAACCACCCGCTTGTAATTAAAGCTGACATGACCTTATTTAATGCACGAATGGTAGCGAAAAAAAAAATATTCAGATTTTAGTTCCAGTTGAATAATACCCGGCGGAACTAATCCGAGTGCCGAGTTCATGTCGCTATTCTGCCAACTTCTCAGCCGAGTAGATTTGCCTTCACCGCATATATAAAGCCTGAATCGACTGAGGACCTTGCCAGTCTGAACAGACTCTAGGACAGTCCACATCATATTTATGCTGTTGTTGTTGTCACCAGCACATATTCGGACTGTGAGCAGCATATGCTATAACACAATAACTCTCACACAATATAAAGATATCTTGAAAAACCTGGGCAATATAATTAGGGATATGACTGTTCAAACACGATTCAGACATACCGGTGGGTTTTCCTCGAAACATGGATCACTTGTCTATAGTAGGCTCCATGCCCAAAAGAAAGACACTTTCGATATGGTGCAATTCGATTGCGCTGTGAATTCAGCTTTCTGATACCGACTTCAAAATACTGTAATTCGGAAATTTCATTCCAAAGTCAGAATTGTTATATTTTATATCTACTAATCAGGCCTGCCCGCACTCAATTGCAAATTCCTAAAGACGGAGGTATAAACTGAAAGGTACATTGATTCTGATTGTCACCCCGTCCATTTTTAACTCATCCATCAGTAGTATATAAATGCGAAATCTCTTAGCATTCTTTGTTGGGAAATCGTGGTGGATGAATATAGCGAAAATGACCCTTGACGTTTGACTGTCGGTCATTTCTGATCACCTGACTGGCTGGTGGATGCAAAACAGAGGCTTAAAAAAACAGCCGGACATCTAAAAAATTCGAATAGAATGGACCTTACACCCAGACAAGTGGGCCTATATGCACAATATTGGGTCCACTTTGGTCGTGCAGGATCTCGAATTGAACGCTCGTCGACGGTAACGTAACTGTCGATCTGATAAAATAAGGTAGATTCGTAGTCTTCCTCAGTCAGGTTTGGGTGGGGTACAAAGTCACAGGGTCATGGTTTTATAAATATGCAGTCCGTATATATTTGTCTTTGGGGTCATACGACTTCTTGTCAGCACGTCGGCATCGTTTTCCACTACCCTATTAGTGTTGCGTTTCATTCCCTGGAAGGTGGTTTGTTTATCAGCGGACGTGCTTTCAGTTGTCAGTGGCTGGGGTCGCAGTATCAGTCAATGGACTGTCCGTGTCCGCCAGTACGCTTCCAGTGTCTGCGTCAGCTTCTCCTCACCCATGTATATGATTTTGGTGTGGCATCATATCGTAGCTTCTGGTGAACGTCGGGATTGCTTTTATAGACCCAACACAGTAATGCCCTGCAAACACCTGTATTACCATCCGAACGCCCTAGTAGTGTAGCTCAGAAGCTTTGAATGGTCTAAATGATCACGTGATATCGTATGGAATTGACAATCAACGAAACGTAGTGAAGCGTGTCAATGCCTGACGTTACGCTTTTCACTAGTCTGAACGCTATATCGTAACGGCTTATCGCTCTATCGCAATGCCATAACGTCATCGCGCACACATGCTCAATCTCACGTTCGGCTATTTCTGTATTAGCGGCACTTAGCCTTTCACATAGAACGAACAAAGAGCCTCCCATGAGGAGCGTACGGCAATCACGTAGTTAGCCGTCTACGAAATAGTGCCTTTGATAATCGAGCGATTCGGTCGCATTTTATTGTGTAATGAAGTTAATTGTAATCATAAGAAGACAATGCATTCAATTTATACAAAAATTGAATAATAGTAGTTGGTGCCGTGGGGCGGTATTGTCAACCTCACAGGGTGCAGCCATATTGAAGAAAAGTTCCGCCGCAAATTAATTGTGTGCATGCACGAACGTGATTCCGTTTCCACTCCCAGAAATCCGCTAGGTCAGAGATCACTTTCGCAGCTACTGAGTTCTGTGGCTAGAAGGACACATTTTTTGAGGATTGGACATTGACCCTTGATGGAAGTCATGTCATCGCCCAAAATGATATCCTTTTACGGATGTGTCCTCACCTGGGGGTGCCGCTGATACAATATAGATTGTAAGTGATGTCATACATAGAAATGACATCATTAGAAGCGGATTTAGAGTTACCACCCACAGAGGCGGTGAAAACCGCGGTCAAATTATGAAAACAGCAGTTCCAGGATATGTTGGCCTTGCAGTACTCTGGACTGTCCGAAGACGCTTAGGAATAGAGTAGAACGAATGGATGATCATTTCACAAGAGCGAACATGGTCGAGGATGCGTTTGATACACTTACAATAGCATAGGCGAATTGTAGCCGCACCCATCGCGAATCCCACAGCTTTGTTACCATGTGATGACGTAGGGGATAAATAAAATGTGTAATACACAAAATGCTTGTTGTGTAAACGCAAAATGCTCGTTGCTGTTGCTGTTAATCCTTCTTTCTCTCATTCGATTGCGTCAAGGAGATAAGACATTAGATGCTAGATTTAGTTGGGTGTATGAGTGTGGGAATCTTACTCCCCATCATTAGAGCTGTGCACTGGGCACGATTCACTCATTTGTACCTAACCCCATCATTCATTCACATCTAGTTCCGTAACTCCGATAACATGCAGGAGGTGGCAACTTGTCAGGCTAGACTCATCATGCCCTACTGAGCGCAACCTATCGCCCGCGCTATCCCACAACCCTTGTAAAAAATGGTGTAGTGACCATTGCTGGTGACATGTCCTGTAATATCCATTATTCCGAATTTTATCCATTATTCTGAATTTTGTGTTTGTCCAGAATACCATTTTGCATCCACCTCCTTGTAACCTGGCCCGAAGAACCCTCGACGAACGCTTCAATACGAGACCCTGCACAACCCATGTGGACCTAAGATGGTTTATCTAGACTCATTCGACTAGATGTAAAGTCTGTTTTTTCGGATATTCGCCGAGATCTGCGGCCATTTCCGAAGTCCTACTTTTCACGTCACTGGAAGTGACCTATTCAAGTGGTCATAGTGACTGAAGGCCAAAGGTCAGATATGCCAGATTTCCCAACCACGAATGCTAAAAGAATTCACCTTTCTATACAACTGGTGGATAGGTCAAAATACTGGACGGGCTGACAATCGCAATAAGGGCTCTCAATTTGTAACTCCGTATTTTGAAATTTGCCATTCCGGTTTGCACAAATAGTCTCCAACAGCAGCAGCAAGTCTCGCATTGTCCCCTTGGCACAGTAAATGGTCAACATGGGTTGGCCTGTAGCAGTATCTTCATACCGGGTATCCAAAAAGAGATCGCATGTGGAGTGCATCGTGTAGAGCCTCAAGAATTACCAAAACAGTCGCTTCGTGCGCCCTCTTCGTCGAGTGAGGTAAATTGAAATACAATGCTGTAGAAACTGGTGACGGGACCAACAGGTTTCATTGTGTTGAAGAAATACTGAAAGGTATGTCTAAATCGTGTATATATAGTTGTCAGATTCTTCAGATTTTATTACCCATTTTTTCAGATATATTTATACTGTTTGCGAATGAATGTGATATGATGCTCACAGAGCTCGAATTTTGGCTGGAGACAACGACAACATGAATATGATGTGCACAGTAGGAGTGTCAGTTCAGACTGGCAAGGTCCTCAGTCGATTCAAGCTTTATATATGCGGTGAAGGCAAATGTACTCGGCTGAGAAGTTGGCAGAATAGCGACGTGAACTCGGCACTCGGATTAGTTCCGCCGGGTATTATTCAACTGGAACTAAAATCTGTGAATATTTTTTTTTCGCTACCATTCGTGCATTAAATAAGGTCATGTCAGCTTTAAGAAGCAATTATCCCAGTTGGTGACTGAAATGCTCCGTTTTCTGGATTTTGCCCTATATTTTTGCCATTATGTTCCTATATTTTGGCTATGGGTCAGTGGGACCCCTGAAGTTGCGATCCCCATCATTTTCAGGAGACATAAAATTGCAGAGTTCCAATCCCTATCATCTCTCTGGGATCGACAGAAAACTGCCAGTTTTGATTCCCATAGGACTGACAGAAAACTGCCAGTTATGAGCCCCATCATTCCCACAGGAAAGTTTATAACCTTCTGAACTGTCACAGTCTACCTTGGACTGAAAAACACAATCTTTCAGTTGTGTTTGTATACGAGATATACTGGATGCATTCCCCATCTGGTGTATTTTAAAGGAAAATGAACATGTCTGATGCTCAACAAGTTTACAAAGCACATGGTAGGTCTTGCAGGGTTCTTACTCTTTCACAGTTATGAAATTCCATTACTTTCCATGACTTTTTTGGACAAATTCCAAGACTTTTCCATGACCTTTTACCTGACAACGGCTGCATCATGAAAATCGAAGAAGACACCCGTGTCGGAGCAAGGACTTTACTAAACGATGTACAATTTCAAAGAAAAAACATTTGTTTCAGGAAACATACATGTATTAACATTAATTGGGTGACAAAACCCCAATTTCCGTGATGTGATTCACAATCAGCATAAAGTTCCGGCAAACTGTACACACTATCTCGAGCACCGTCGATCCGTCATTGGCCAACGTACAACATCGATGCAGTCAATCCCCCAACCATCAACAGTCTTCTTTTTTACCATTTCTTTTCAATCACCACGCTTATCTTAGATAATAACTTAGAATTACGACCAATTCCTTTCGCATTGACGTTCCGACGACAAAAGCATGTCAAGCATATTTTCGGACTAGATTCCACGTGGTGAAATGGCGTGACCTAATTGAGCCATGGCCGATCCCTCTAGAATGCATTGATCTATTTTTAGCTTAGCACTCGACAGATGGTTTCCAAATCAAGAGTAGATTTTATACGTTGTGATCGCTGTACCACACTAAAAGATACAATTTTGATCAGTCATCACTATCCAAGATATCAAAGCTTTTCCAGCAAACCTTGCAACCGGCCTCGCCAGGGATCTTCCCACGTTCGAGCCACTGCCGATAATTCTCGTTACACAGCCACGATGGTCGAAAGGAGCACTTTCCTGGCATTGTTTCACATGGTTGCACTTTCCATCCTTCCTACTGCGCGCTCATTTGCCTTAACAGGTGACACCAGTCTGTCTATCTGATCTGTTACATTGTATTTGTTCTCTATGTTTATTTGTTGCCTGTTTTGTACACTACCCCTCATGGGGTGTCTTGTACAATAAAGAAATCTGAAATCTGAATCTCAAATGCATCCTGGGAGTTTAGGGGAATTCGAAGACCAGTTATCTCCCCTGATGGAAGATTCTGGCAATTTCACAGACAACATGCGACATTCGGCGAAATGAAGTTCGTGGGTCCGGGAAAATCATGTTTTTCGGTAAAACAAATACAGAGAAATATTGACCTGACGGACATTTTCAAGTTTCATTTTACTTTCCCCATGACCTCTAACAAAATTCAATGACTTGATACAAAATTCCATGACTTTTCAAGGCCTGGAAAACAATTGTCAAATCACGACTTTTCCAGGATTTTCCATGACCGTACGAACCAGGTCTTGTTTAGCTGCAAGGTCCATTTAGTAATGGAAGATTCTGATTGGCCGAGAGCTATGAGTGCCGCATTTTTAGGCCCAATGCTACACAATCTGATGCTATGAGAATGGTCGACAGTGAATATGTTAAATGCTCCAATAATTCAATAGCAGGAAGTGAGATTTCCAACCGTAACATTTAAGGGTAATCAACTTTACCTGAACAGGAAGTTGACAATGGTTCAAAATCATGCAGATAAGCCACTATTTCTTTATTTTAATAATTTTAGTGGGTGATCAAATTTAATACAAAGACTGTTCACAAAACTGAGACAATTGAATTATTAGAGGATCTAGCGTAAGGCATGGACAGGAAGGTGAAATCTGGATAAAGAGAACACTGACAAACTAGATAACAAACAAAATGTTCTGGCTTGGAAAAAAATAATTATTTATTTGCACAATCCTACATGTGTACAGGACGACTTATTTGACTAGACACATTTTCACGAAATTATAGAAACACTGACTGATCAGATCAATGCGCATTAACTAAGCGTTTGCATGCGAAATTTATGTATGTATAATTGGCCATTTCCAAATATACAGTTGTCATGATCAAGTGGATGATGCGGCATGCCATGTCCTATTAATTTTTTTTATTGAAAGATTTTTTTTCCCAGTTTTAGCAGAGCACTAATTTATTGCTGTTATATTTAAATGCCAATATTTTTTCTCATTTCTTAAGTAATAGATTATCAAGTGATACATTTATTATTATTTTTTTATATAAAAAAAAAAAATGCAATATTCATGTACATTCATGAAATGTAACATACTGCCTATATAACAGTTTCAGAATGATTTGAATTTTGAAAATACACATCTGATATTACAATGCGAGTAGATGCTTTGGCATGCTTTGTACAGGTGTATACACAATATTCGTGGGCACTGATTAAGATAAAGGCAATTAACCAGTGAATATTGCAAATATGCAAGGAGCAGTGATTTTGAGGAAGGATAGAATATCATGTTCCATACAAATATACTAGGTACAGCACTTGCAAAGCAGGACAAGTTAACAGTACATACTAAACCATGATGATGTGTCATCTCATACAAAGAACATGTTAAATACATTACAAAATATTGCACCTTGAATTTATCATATTTTAACAGTGAAAAGAGCAGGGACAAGCCAGCTGTGCCTACAAAACATGATGAATTAAGACTTATCAGAAACATACATGAATATAGGACCAATAAAATGTACTCCTAGAATATTACATTTTTCTTCATGCTTCATGCAGTTTTTTTTTTTTTTCAAATAAAATCTCTCAAATATACAGATGCATAACCTGTATATGACTCGGTAATAATTCCTTTTATATTCAACAAATTCAGTAAACATATATTCCTGGGTTTTTTTTTTATAATTTAGTATTTTCGAATATTTCTCCCATCAATTTTGTGAACCTACATGTAACTGTCAAGATTTTCAAACACCTCAACCATAAAAAATGTAAATATGTGAAGTCAAATTAGTTTTAATATATATTTATTTGTTTATATAAAGGGTAATGGTTGTGTGTATAAATTCTTAAATATTTCATGGTACAGGGTGGGATAAACAAGATAAATTTGATTATTTAATTTTTTTCTTGCTGCCTAAATTCCCACTATTTTCTCATTAAAAATTTGGAGAAAAAAACTTGCATGATTGACCTTAACAACCTGTTCAAATTGGATTTATACTTCGTTTCTCACAATGTACCATTCAACACAACCAAAACTTCATGTATGAACTGGCTGCCATAGAATATGGTACACTCAATTGTGGTACACATATATTTTTTCAAAATTTTCTTTGAAGTATTAACACAATAAATTTAATCAAAAATTTCACTATTCTGCAAAAAATACTTTGTGCCTGCAATAATGGAGGTAGACTTTGGTGTTGGCATGGGTCCAGATTACAAACCTAGATAAAATTTCTAGTCTCGGAGCTTGAGTTGTCAGCGCGGTCACTCTCTTCCAGTCTCGTCAGCATATTTTTAAGGAGTGAAAAGAAAGCTGCTCTTGGATATGACAAGTTGTGAATATCAAACACTCGGGTTCAAGTGTGCCTTAATGCCCATGCCTACCCCTGTATGCTCAGGAATAGTACAGTCCGCAAATAATTGTTAAGTTTAACTGCTCGCTGAACTCGCAACCATACAGACTGGTTTCTGGAGATCTGGAGGGAGAATTAAATTGGACTAAGCAAAAAAGAAGAATCCTATAATAATTGAGTCTGTCATCGTATCCTCAATGAACCTTAGAAAAAACTTTCCCGATTTAAGAGAGACTGCCGATGCAATTAAATAGCAGGACTGACGAATACCGTCCGTCTGGAAGTATTGAACCAACAAAGTTCTGCAGATACACATTTAGCTACTCTCCCATATGCAGACCTATGAACAAAATGCCTCTAGCACAGCTGATGTAAGATGCATATTCCATTGTGGCATGCGATTGCTAGCACCAAATCATGACATAATCGTTAGCCAATCAAATTACTCATTCTGTAACTGTGGTAAATCCTGTCAGAATTTGAATTCTGTAGTTGAGAAACCATGTGCAGGTTTCGACAAAAGGGAAATATGCATCCATGGACATGATGGAACCTGAATAATATTAGGCAAAATTTGTCACAGAGAAGTGATAGTCCAGTGGGGAAATAACGATCATTATCCATGGAGAAGCTTATTCCCAAAGAGAAATATCTTCTGATTACATCGTATTCATTCATGGACTCTTTCTGCAATTGGTATATTTGAAATTTGTCGCACATTTCCTCAAATTGCCGGCAGGTTCCTTGAAGAATTTTTGCTACCATGTTCCACAGTCATGTTTCTTCATCAATATGAATATTCATTTCCCTGTAACCCGTTTGAGCATGGAACATTGTATGTCTCCAGAGCAAGGGGCATTTAGTTCATAGGTCTGCATATGGGGGAGTAAGATTTAGTTAGACATCTTTACCACATTTCTTCATCTCTGTGCAGGTCACAGGCATACCCAAAGCTTATTCACAAATTCTGAGAAAATCCCAGCTTCTCCACAACTGTGTGATCAGCGAACAATAATCCATTTCCAGGATTATTGGAGCAATTCCAAACTGCAAAACTTGCAGATTTATTTGCCAACATCCGATGCAAGACTATCCAGGATCATTTCAAATTCTTGAACCATTTATCAAGAATATTTGATAATTGTCCAATCAACTTGCATACATTTTACTGTTATCATCCAGGATAACCAATATATATCCTGGTGCAGAGTCGGACCGCATGGTCAGTCAAAATCTATAGACAGTTCATCTGATCTGTGCGACAGCTAACTAACCATTTCAAAGGATAAATCAACCTGTATGCAATCCTACTTTACCATCCAGGACAGTCCGAATGCATCCCAATGGACTATCCTGGATTATTCCAAAATCTGTCACCTATCTGCTGTCCACCTCACCACGATCACTCACTACAGGCCCTACCATCAATCATGTATTCTGTCCAAATATTTCCTCAAAAAATAGACAGCTGACTGATCAAGATACCTACGTAAATCATTCACATCCATCTGCATGAATTACCATGCAGGAAAAAATCTGTCACAATCCATCAAGCGCCAAGTTGCATTTGTTACACTGTACAGATATCTACAGTGAAATGCACATATATGTTCATCAACATTCCACATGTGATATTCGTCTGTGATTCACAGTCCAACTGTACAGTGATTCACAGTCCAACTGTACAGTGATTCACAGTCCAACTGTACAGTGATTCACAGTCCAACTGTACAGCGTCCAATAATCAGGATAATCCCACACACATGCAAATCCTTTACAGTCCGAACAGCATAACTTCTGACTATCGACATGATCAACATCGAGCTTGAACAACCATAAGAGTGCACCACTGACCACATCTGAAGCCGTACACCGTTTCAAGGACAGATTTTGATTTTATGTACAAGGTATTATCATTTATGTACATGTATCGTCGATGTGGTGCCGATCGGTTTGGTCTGGGCAACCCGTGGGCCTGCTGAAGGCCTATATCATTTCCTGGCAATGACGCTGCCACGTTTACATGGGGGGCGGTCCTCTGATGTAATGAAGTTCAGGGGTGATGGTGATGCCAAAGTTCTTCAGATGTTCCCAGGCATTGGGGAAGGTCATGTATATCAAGGCAATCACCGCCACGACTGGCCCAGCTCCCTTACGGATCCTCGACATTATTGTCTGCAGGGTCGTCTTCCTTTGGACAGGCCTGTTCAAATAGAAAACAGAACACATGTGAATAGTTTGGAAGACAAAAGCCATTTGAAAATACTGTATGGTGGTTTAACATTTCACTATTCAGAGGCAATCTACATGTACTGATACATCTCATTCCAGCATTCAGAAAATGATCACTGTACAACACCATGACAAATGTGCTCCAGTCAATCATACTATAACATTTCTAGGTATAACAGATTTACAGATAAGATGATCAGTGTCACTGAAAACACAGGTGTGTCATCAAATTGAGTGAGCAAGACCCAGGTTCAGCTCGTATCCCTGATTGAAAAGCTGACATGAGACATCAGTTAACAGACAACAATCAAATCAACTCATTTCAATAGTTACCTCCCCTTATTTATTTTATCTCGGCATCATCTCCTGCAATACTGATGATGGTGGCCACTCACTGCTACCCTCACATATTGCCCAACCGAAATTATGCTGGAAGACTGATTCCAAACCTACCTTGCACCTTGAGCAGAAGCGAGCTCTCTCAACACTTTGACCTCTCCTCCTTTTTCCACGAGTTTGGCGAAGCTCTGGTCTGACCAGTGTCTCAGGGCGAATAGCTCATTTCCCAAGACACAGATGTTAGCCGCCATCGACTTTCGGGAGCGATCCGAGCATACAGGCTGTAACTGAGCTTTCAAATCTCTCAGACGATCCAGCCGATCCTCAAAGTTGACCAGGTCTAACGACATTGCCTGTAAGACATAGAAATAGTATTGGGTTATTTCACAATCTTTATCTTCCGCGTACACCAGCCGTCGCAGATATAAGTTTCAAATCACAAAATTATCAAAGCTGATGCTGGATTCAGATTCATGACCTGAACATGGTGGGGGGAGAGATCAAATCAAATCTTTATTTCAATTCGGTTTTTACAATGATAAAATGTTAGTCAAGGGTTACTTATGCCAACTAAAGATAATTGTGGTGTAACTTTTTGGAACAATTACGAGGAGCATATGTATCAGTTTGCAAACCCTAACTTTCAGATATGCTTGATTGATAAATTATGCAAATTATTTGAATATAGTAGTCGCAGTAGTGTGCAAATTTCAATTCACATCACTTTCTCAATAACGAATATTCAGACAGGTGTGGATAATATTATGTTCATCAAATCTAAAGTAGATAACTCCACCATCCAATCTCTGCAGCCAGACAGCCCTGCTCCTAAAGGGAGAAAACTCTGGCAGCTGCGGTATTGTTTTGGAACCCAATGTCGGGCTCTTTCAAGAAGCTCCAGTGAGAGACGAGACACCAAAATATAATTTTTGAGGAAGTCCACTGGTGATATTGGGGATTTCAGTCATTTATAGTGGTTTTGTCTATTAGGTTATCTCCCTTGCATTACACAATTACTTAGAGATTTTGTTTTGAACTCCCATTTGCCAAAAATTTTGTGCAGCAACATGCACCATATTCAAAAATTAGTGAATATATAAAGAAAAGTTAATTAAATTACTATTTATGTGAATTTTTTTATGAATATGTTCAAAAATTTGTTTTATGATGAAATTTCCACATTGTCCAGAGCCAAAAAAATGCACACCAACCTATGTTTTTTCTCATATCATACAATCGTAATTGTAAAAACATACATTATTGGAAAAGTTAATTACTTTTCATTCACCACCAATGGACATCCTTAATACTCCTTTCATCAGCAGTGAGATTAACTAACCTGAAGATCTGATAAATTCTCCTCCATATCCTTTTCTGATGTTTCCATCATTAGGCTTTGACTGAAGTCCAGCAGCTGGAGTCGTTTTCTCTCCCGTCCTATGGCGCACGACAGATCCTTACTACATTCCTGATATTCATACCAGGCCAGCATTAGTGCCTGCAGCTCGGACACCCTTGACCTTGACCTGTGAAAGTATATCAACAGACACTGAGTACCAAAAATCGCCAGTTTAATTTAAACCTCTTTCAGCATTATCAACTATTTTATCCAATAAGATGTTAAAATTTCCCCCGAAATTACTAGAGGAAAGGTACTCATTCACATATGTTAACCCTAGTCCTGTCAGCCAGTTATATGCTGGTCGAAGTGTGAGTGCCAGGCTGTCAAGCAGAGTTGAACTGTTGAAAATGGGCTCAAAAAACGGTGACTGTCTGATTGTTGAAATTGATAAATAAATTGAAATAATGGATGGTATTTGATGCACGATACATCAATTTGAAACCCTGAACATACACTCAGAACATATTTGGCATTTTACAGCTTCAGAAATATATAGGAATCGTAACTCAGCAAAAATAGTGTACCGTAACACTCACGTAAGGAATTTTATCACGTTCAGAATACTACAGATGGACGGTCTGTTTTGCTTCATCTCGACTTAATAACTCGTCTAAATTCTTATAGATGCCACAGTATGTATTCCTGATTACTCGTAGCACAACGATTATTGAATATTTATTTAACATTCCAAGTAAATTTGTAAAAATCCTTTTGTTTACGCGAGTGTGGCTTCCCTCAGCGAGATCAAGCGCCATTCTGAGTCCGTCGAATTCGGCCACAGCGCATGCGTAACTTTATGTTAATGACCAGCTGGAGCAGTTTGACCAATCAGGAAGTCGGGTTACGTCAGGTGATCAACATTTTCGCGGGTTATTGAAGTTGAATGGAAAGGATTCGAAACACATGACCATTTTCACCCAATAAAATCGACGCATTTTTACTACGGGACACGAAAAAAGTTGTGAAAGAATGAAAGCAGAGTTGTTGCCCTTCAATTTGACATCTTTAACGTGGGGAGGGGCTCACGGGTTTTCGTTGCAGAAGCTTGTAAACAAGGTGCGTTTTTACATGTTTCAACAAACTTTTCTGAATAAATGACGCTCTGTTTTACATTTGTGGACGATCATCACATAACTAAGCGTCTTTTTTAGTAATAAAAAAGAGAACTCACATGAAATGATTAATGAAATAATACGTTTGTAGTTGGAGTAAGCCGTGTCTGGTTCTTTTTTTCCACATGTGGCTCTAAATTGTTTCGAAAAACGATCAAACGTCCGACAGTTTCTCGGAACGTATATATCCGGAGTCGACACTGGGAACTTGAGAGTCGAGCAACGTGTATATACGGAGTTGACAGGACAAGGGTTAACATCACAGACATAGAGTGGCAAATGAAGTGTTATCATCAATCAGTATTTTTACCTAGTATGGTGAAAATTGGTATGTTGAAAAGTTTTACAATGTTTAAATGTTTCTTAGACTTACTTCTTTAGTGCTTCATCTAGGCCAACTGTCAAACTATCTGTTTTAGTTTTGAACTGTGCAACATCTATTTCCGGGTTCTCCTCAGCAAATAGAACCAGAGATCGTTTTGTGCGCTCCATGTGGGCAACACAGTTCAATAATCCTTCTATTTTAGACTGCAAACACAGAAAAACATAAGGAATTGAAGCATGTTAAAGGAACAATCATCTTGACCCTGTACATGAATTTCTTAACTTTCGTAGATGGTCTTGTATGAGAAAATTTGCCAGAAACTTTAATGACATCACAAAAGTATTATATGGTACAGTAAAAGCTGTGTAAACCAACCATGTTTGAGACCAGATTATAGTGTCAGTTTGGACAAGGTTCTGGTTTATCAAGGTTCAAAATATCTTTTAAGTACTGGTACACAATGTAATGTTCAACAACTTAATAAACTCAATTCTACACACCTTAAGTATACTAACTGCAGTCTTCAAATCATCCACGTCATTGAAGTTGAATGCTGGTTCAGTCATGACCTCTGTCACCGTGGCCTCGACCTTTGTAAGGTCACCGTACATCCTGCAGAGTTGCTGTGACTGTTGATGTCTCTCCAGTGCCACACTATGTAAGTTCTTCCATGTGTCCACAAGACCTGCAATTTAGAGGAGAGAAAAAATGTTTTGATTACTTACATAGAAATATGAACTCCAACAAACAGGTGTAATTCATCTGGAGAAAGTAGCAATCACATAAGCAGATTGGATAGTTGTATTTTCAAAAGACACGCCCACAATAGAGAGCAAAACCATTTTTTTTTTTTACTAGCATTGAAATTCAATTTTGAGATGTTCGGTTGATTTCTCCTCAATTAAGTGTCATATGATCTGCTTATATTTGAGTCAAAGTCTACATTGTTTTCATTATTTCCTCAAATTTGGGTTTAGGCTGGTGCCTAAAATCCTTTCCCCTGAAACCCTGAAAGGGCTCGCTTTTTCCTTGTATTTTCAGGTGTGTGCAAGAAAATTACCTTCAATTTGACCAGCCTCATTCCCAGAAATCAGCGGCAGGTTGAGAACCTCAAGTAAACAGGTCTGATTCGTCTCACACGTTAACACATGTTCAGCCTGTAAATTTAAGCACATCTCACTGAATTACTGTATACACACAGTTATTTGCCCTTAGCTCAAGAGTGGTCTCCCCTTAGCCATTAACATAGCAGAAGGTCACACTGGACAGCATTTTGTTACACATTCTAGACAATAAGAAAAACAAATGCAGCTAATTCTCAGAATACAAAATGCAAAACTAATGTTTAGAACTATGGAGGAAACACTGCTTGCACATTGTAAATCTACCACAAATGGTACATGTAATTTAAATATAATTTAATCTATCTTGAATGGACAAGATTGAATTCATCATTTTCCTTACATATTTGGAGGGATCTAGGCTAATGCCCGTGCCCATGGGATCACGGCGATGCTTCTTTAATGATCCATCTGTAACTTTGAGTTGCTCATTTGACTGCTGTATTATATGGTGTAGATCTTCCAAGTCTGAGTCACTGTCCTCATCTCTAACATAAGTAGGATGCTGCAAGAAATAAAATAGAGAATAACATGTTGTAATCTTATCCCTATTAAAGGCTGAATGAATTTAATTTCTAATCATTGGAAAGAAAATGACGAGGGGAGGATTTTTCTTAATCTTTTTCTTAACAGCATAAAATAAATATCTCTATTGTTTCTGATTCAGTTTACTTTCATTGAACAGTCAGCCTCCAGCAAATACTATTTCCTGTAAATACATGTAGAAATAAGACATCACGCAACTGTTTTGGCACAATCTTCAAGGTAAAACTTTGAGACACAAGTAAATTTTTGCATTCAGCGATGAAAATTATGTCGCGGTGTCTGTGAAGCTAGAAAGATATTTTATTCAGCCTACATGTACATGTAACTGCTGAACTTCATTACAGAAATTTCAATGCAACTGAATGAATATGTAATGATGAATGACTGAAGGCAAAGAGGATATAATTCAATATTCAGTATTACATGTTTGATTTCAAAGAACATGATACACATGTGAAATTCTGGGGAAATCTTCATTGACATATTTCACAGCTTCATATCTCCAATATCCAAGAATGCTTCAATAAAATGGTATCAGAGAACAGTGTAGATTGTCAATGAGCGATGTTGTTTTTTCAATTACTCTTGTTCAACACCATCTGTGGGGCATTATAAAAGCTGAACACTGAAACTATGTTACATTTATAATTATTACCGCAGGAGGGTAAGGCCCAACACTTTATTACTTGCTGTGTGTACTTACTTTCACTGAAAATGTGCTTAATTTGTAGGATTTCAACAATAAAGCGAGCATTTTTGTCAGCATGATTCAATGTTCATATACAGCTAATATGGGAACTTATAACATGGAACAGAAGTGCAGGAAATGTTGAGGTAAAACAATAAATGTGTACACACAGCAGGCCAGAACGTGTTACAAACCACACAGGTGTAAACCACTCCAGCTGTACAGTAGCAGGTAAATGGAAATCTAATCTACGTGCATGTATGGACAGACATACACACACAGCTGGTGACAAAAACACTGTAACCTAGTGACCTACAGTACAGGCTGTTGTCAAGTATTAATTGATCAGCTGACAAGTCATTGTACCAGTATTATATGCAGGTTGCATGGCTATGGTCTAATGATTTCTGTTCCCGGGATAATTTACACGAAGGCAACCAGATTTAGATAATCCATGGAGATTGTTTTCTATTGCTTATAAACTTATGAAATACTGGAATTGTACAAACTCAGTGCAAATATTAGCAGTTGATGAAATCATCAATTTCTGATTGATAATCAGTATTCATAAACATGTTTTTTGCATGTATATTGGTGGATTGGTGGATTTTTTGTTTTAATATAATTTTTTTATTTATTTTTTATAATCTTTCTCACAAGACTAGTCATGGTTAGCAAATTAACTAGACAAGGAAATAAATTTTGAAATATTTTGGGAATGTACGATGTAGTTTGGGGAATGTGTGCAGAATGTGTACATATTAATGATAATCAAAAGCTATTAATGACAGTTTGTAACAGCTTTTGAGTGAAAATTATGGTTGAAAGATATGCTGATAAGCATTTTTCAAAATTGGTAAAAATTAGTGGACTTTACCTTCCTTTCCTTGGCCTTCTGTTTTTCGATGGAGCAACATTCGGCAATGACCTTGGCACTGAGCATATTATTCAAGGCTATCTCGTCTTCCTCAAAAAATTCATCTTGTGGCTCCCAGTGAAGGGGTTCCTCTGTCGGTGCCTCACTGGCCGTCGGATAAAGTGGACCCTGATAGGGTAAAAATTAGTCAATACATGTATATGAAACACTTATAAAAAGCATGTTTATATAAACTGGTGATATGCTGATCTCTGAAACATTATCAGTGTTCAAAGTTGATGATATTAGTACCTGATAACTGTCCCATGCTGTCTCTGAGAAGGACCCTGTACTGTTGAGGAACTCGTCACTCTCTGAGCTGGATTCTGACAATGACTGTTTGGCAGATACATATAACACTGAAAAAGAAGAAACAAAAATGGTAGTTTTGACTGTGAGCAATATTATCATTATGGAGCAGTTATCATGGTTATCATCATCAGTGATCAATTATTTTCAATATCTATGTGACATTCTTTTCATATATGAAAGTAGCGGTCCATTATCTGTAACACAATTTTCGACCAATTTCAAAGACATCCCCTTCCTCACCCACCCTGTAACACTTTACCAATCTTTCAACATTACAGCAGAACACATACATGTATCGAATATATACCGGGTTTCCAAGTGCCCTTCAAAACTATTGCTAGAAAATCAAATGTCCTACATGTATTTTTTTATCAAATCTGTGCAGGTTTTCAGCACTCAAAATTAGCCATGGCATTCAGCAATTGCTGTGGTAAATGCGGTAGCCAAAGCACTTTGTGACAGCAAAAAATTTACTTGATGTAAAGTGACTTGGAAGGATATTTTTGGCCCTGAAAGAATTTTCGTACTTTCAAGGGCTGTGATTTGAAAGGAAAACAAGTTTGTGAATTGAGACATTCTTAATTTTAACAAACATCATGATCCATGCAGTACCTGAGAAATGACAACAAAGTTTCAAGGGGAAATCCAAGATGGCTGCCTGGTGGCCATATTGGATTTTTGAATCGGACAAGAAAAGGCATCTTGCAAAACAAGACCCCAAGGGGAACCTATATACCAAATTTGAGAAAGATCCATGCAGTATTTCCTGAGAAATCACGATAACAAGGTTTCATGGAGAAATCCAAGATGGCTGCCTGGTGGGCATATTGGATTTTCGAATCGGACCAGAAAAGGTATCTGCACAACTAGACCCCAAGGGGAACCTATGTACCAAATTTCAGAAAGATCCATGCAGTAGTTCCTGAGAAATCGTGAAACAAGGTTTCATGGGGAAATCCAAGATGGCCGCCTTGTGGCCATATTGGATTTTCGAATCGGACCAGAAAAGGTATCTGCACATCTAGACCCCAACGGGAACCTGTGTACCAAGTTTCAGAAAGATCCATGCAGTGGTTCCTGAGAAATCGCGATAACAAGGTTTCATGGAGAAATCCAAGATGGCCGCCTTGTGGCCATATTGGATTTTCGAATCGGACCAGAAAAGTTATCTGCACAACTAGACCCAAAGGGGAACCGGTGTACCAAATTTCAGAAAGATCCACGCAGTAGTTATTGAGAAATCGCGATAACAAGAATTGTTTACGGACGGATGACGGACGAAAAGCGATTTGAACAGCCCACCATATGGTGATGGTGGGCTAAAAAAAACTGGCCTAAAGACTGCAATTTTGACTATATATAATACTGCATATAACGAAAATATCCCCCCCTTCACCAACATACACATGGTCCACAAGTTAGAGCCACGAGAAGTGAAAAACTGAAAATGCTCTAGAAAAACATGACCCTCAAGCAGTGAAATTTGAATATTTGGAATCCATTTTAAAATATGTTTCTCCAAGCAAAAAAAATGTAATTGTATTCCCGCTCAAGAGTCTCATCCCGGAATACATGTACATACATTTTATAATCAAAATTGATAATTCCACTCACCAAAGTCTGTTTCAGATCCACTGGTACATGAACTGTTAGATTGCAGTTTGATATCTCCCAGTCCATCTATAAGCGATGGCTGTGCCCAGGAACGATCCTCCATCTGACAGCTTCGATTGAGCTCAAGGTCACTAAAATCTCCCACAGAGTTCATGCCGACTGGCAGTGGCAACGGACAATTGTCAATAGACGCGTCCAATGAATTCTCTGACCACAGTTTCCGTTTGGACGTAGGCGAGGCACTGTGATCTTCGGTAGATTTGGTCCTTCGTATTTGCCGCGTCCTGGACTTTGGTTTATGGCGGGGGGACGTTAGAAACGGACTCGGGCTCGGATAGTCTGAGATATGGCAATTAACTTTATGAAAGGGCGTTGAAGTGAAAAGGTCGTTCTGGGAACAGTGTAAGGCATCGATGGCACTTTCTGACATAGATATCGGATGATCGGAATCTATGTGGTTTAATGAATCGGACATGAAGATCAAACTGGACGGTCGATCCTTCCGCGACCGTCGGCACTTTTTACTTCTGACCCGGTCAGCGTTATTATAAGCACTTTGACTCCTCGACATACTAGATTTACTACAAGAGGCAGGTGAAGAGTGTCCACTGCTGGGTCCTTCATATAAGAAACTGCTGGAGGCTCCGAGCGCATGTCGGACATTTTCACAATAACCGGCCTCGTCATCGGAGTCTATATCCTCCCCACTAGCTTCACAGCTGCTGTCACCTTGATAATCAGGGGAGGCAAATCCTCCTTCCAACAAATCAGACTCTACGGGATCCACTACAAGCTCCTCCTCTAGTAACCCAGAATATGATGAAAGGTTGTTTGATTGTGCGTAGATTTCCGGACAATGTAATTCGTTCTCACTCTGGCAGCTCGAGTCCTCGGGACACACCGTGTATGTGCGGTCCAGATCTTTCTTGCGATTTATTATATTCTGATCTTTGCTCGCGTTGCTATCAGAGAAATCCGTGTCCACGGCCGTCATTCTGTATAGTTCTTGAGTCGGGGTACTGATGATGGCTTTGTAATCCAAGCCGCCATTCTCCGAGTTCAGCTGTCCATCAGGGTCACTGTCGTATGCGCTGGTTAGCGACAGTCGCCAAGGCGAATCCTTTTTCGATGAAGTGGATTCGACCAAATCGCCGACAACCAAAGACACGTTAATACGTGGACGACCATCACCATCCTCAGAGCTACCGGTACCCGGATCTAGTGAGAAGGCCACACCAGACTCGGGACTGTTGGCGGGTACAGCTTTAATCCTCTGTCCCCCTGATATGTACATGTACTGATCATCTGTAGAACAACCCTCACTCGAATAGCCCACATCGCGGCTGTCCGAGATGTTCTTCATCTTTGAGATGACAGATTTTGAGGCCACTCGTAATGCGCTTATCGGTTCCGATATCGAATGCAGAGTTCCTGGTTCATCCACATCAGCTATTTTTTCGTATTCATCTGGGCTAAAGGGAATAACATCGGACGAACAAGCACCGGTATCGCTCCCATACGAGATGTTCTCCTCGCTGCTGCAGCTGCTGTGGTTGAAGCTATTGAAATGATGCCAGAGGTCAGGGTCAGAGCTGGTCAATCCCGGAGGCCTGGTGGATAAACCCTGTGGAAGAATAAAATAGATCAACTGTTTATTGTATATATATGTATCATACGACTGAAGGGATAAAATGTGGTTAGTTAATGTACATGCTTATGATTATATTACATTAAGAGGAAAAGAAAGGGACCCATGCACCGATACAAGGTCAACATAAGATATCAGAATAATCACAGAAAATAATGGAAAAAATGTTCGTATTTGCGATGACTTAAAAATCCAATATGGCCACCACCATGGCTGCCATATGTAGCCATATTATTAGAGGGAGTCCCAAATTAAAAGCAAGCCGAGCCTCCAGACTCAACCAACTTGTGCACAAAAGTAAAGATGATTGAAGAAGGTGACCAGTAATTATTCCTGGGAATCCAGTGTGTTTGCTTTGATTTGATATACTGCATTATGTATGAAAACCAAATTCAACTGGAACACTGTTTCATCAAATCCAAGCAATTTCCTTTCCTTATTGGAGCAAATAACTGCAAATGTACAACTTTCCTAGAATTATTAATGTTTGTTTATATTTTAATAAAACTCAGTTGCTTGCATCTTTTTGGCAGAAAAATAATTCAAGTATTAAAATGCAAGCTCGGAATTTGGCTGGCTTAGGTCACCATACTCATTATATTTGTACAGATATAATATGTGAAATGCTAATATTTAACGTTGAACAGTTAAGGCTTAGGACTGCAAGGGTAAACATGACGGGCACGTGGTCAGCACGGAGTAATGACCACACACAAACTGACCAGCGACAAGAGATGTAAGCCTTATATATTTAGACAAAGACTTCTCGAAATGGAATTTCCACCACTCGGCCCAGCAATAATCAATAATCCTGAAGATTCTGCACTCATTGCCACAAGCTGAAATGTAGGACAGAAAAAGCGTGCAATGTTTAGGACCTCCGATGCTAGCTTAAGGCATTTTATTTTACTGGGGCAAGATCAATGGAGGGTACAGAGGGTGGGGAGGCCTACGAAGTTTACAGGGACAGGAAATGCCTAATATATGGAATTGGAATATAACAATGAAAATTAACGGCAAAAGTATTACGCCTCAATTACCCAATCTACATATGTTCACTCAGTCTCTCCCAAACTTCCATCCACCTACATAATAAATAGGATTACTGGGAACTGTCAATTTAGGACCAATTTCTGCTTTTGTACATTTCATCAATTTTGTGTCCTAAGTAATTTGACGACCCTAATATTTCTGAAAGAGGGGGATAGAAATAAATGGAAAACACAGTTTTATACTGATTATGACTTCAATCCAAAGTCCTAAACAACAACATCATCATCACTATTGAACTAATATTAACTATTGAAGGAAACTGAGCTTACATGTTTAAATGACCATAGATGGCTGGAGCTGTGAATCGTGATTTTATGCAGAGATATCCAGTTTCAGCACAGTCCATTTAGGGTGAACAATAAAGAACCGGTTATCTTTCCCAGATAATTGGCAAAGCAATTAATTCAAACTGACCATCTGTCTAAAAGAGAGAGTGCGCTGATGTGAGAAGCTTTTAGGGTGTGAGAGAATTGAATTCTCACCTAACTCGCTTCACTGGGGGAATAATTAAGAGAAGAAACATGAATATCCTCAAACAAAGGATGCATACAAGCTAGACATTTTCCTGAACGAAGGGGAGGGGGCTATTGTCAAGAATATTTCAGAGACGATCAGAGTTACATGTATGCCTGCGAATAAGATTTAATAATATGATTAACAGTTCACCATATATGCTGTTTAAATACTCTGAATTTTTCTAAATTGGTCCAGTTATTTTGGCTAACATACAGGTCTATCTACATAAAAAAAATCTTCTTTAAATCATGTTTTCTTCTTTGAAATATTTTACAGCACTGCACAAGAGAAATTTATGAGCAGTAAAATATTCTGTACCACAGGAACTGTAAGTGGGGTTTGTTTGCAGAAAATAATTGATAACAAGATGATTTAATTAACTGATGAGGGTAGTCTCAGACATACACATATCACATTAATTCACACCCAACTCAAAGTGTACCATTAGCTCTAGGCAAATGGTCTGATGGTGCAATTTCTCAATAAATATTGAAAGTCCATTTCCTACCCGCAAAAAAATGCCTCAGGCCCAATCGACTGGACATGTAACAATGTACAAGGTCCCTAGGTGCAACCATATCATTATGTGTACATGTACTCAAGATCAACGTTTACGATACATGAATTAAGAAAATTTTATAATATTTACCCGGTATAAATTGGTCAAATAAAATAAAAATTACATGAAAATGAAAGAATACTTCACAAATACATTATATCACTACTAGTATATGGCCTCATAATTTCTCTAAATCATGGATGTCAAGGATTGCCTTAAAATGAGACAAACTGTATTGACAAATTATAGCTTACACTTTGATATAAGCTTATATACATGTATAAATTACTGTAAATTCTATTTTGTTGAACATTTTGTACATGTAGATAGGAAGTTTAACATCGAGGGTGTTTTTTTATTGAAACAAAGACGGACGTTTAAATGGAATAATTGATCTATTTAAGTTTATTCTGGGGAGAAAAATCCACGAGAAAAAATGTCAGTGTTAAAATACCACCTACACAGCCCAACACACGTCACCACTGATCAATTCGTCACGTCCTGCCTCAACTTGGCACAATTGAAACTGACCAAACTGATGGCACCGGTGTCTCTATCCCACAGTAAATATTTCTATTACATCTGCTTTTTCCTCTTTTTCCATTCCCTATTGTCCCAAACCACGTCCAAATGTACTACACAAACACGAAATGACCACAAATGTACGCTACTTTCATCTTTAAGGTTTCAAGTTTCAAGTTTCAGTTTACCTCCACCAGATCTTTTCAGTTCATGGTCAGCTAGGTTTATTTGATTAACACAATGATATGTAATCCAGGCATTTTTGCTTTATAATCCTTTTTCTTTAACTGGACTCTATACGCTGGGGCGGCTTGGGACAGTATTTACAGATGCAGGGCACTGTGGGGATTTGAACAATTAGGTGAATCAAAAGACCCAGGAGCTATTCAGCATGTCATCAAGTTTACAGAGCCAGAGGAAAAAAAGAACCCAATTCCCAGAGAATTTCTTCCATGCTACATGTCTAGTGGCCAAACTGGGTATGACTCGACGAAAAGCATCAATTTTGGCCCAAATTATCCCTTGTGACATTATTATACAGTAGTGTAGCCTCGATATAGCGCTGATTCTGATATAAGGCGGTGCTGTCGTGTCCCCCAAATTAGCAAATGCATGTTATTTCAACCCTTTTATAAGGCTGAAAATCTATAAGGTGGTTCAAATTTGGTCCATCAATAACAGCGAGGCTACACTGTACTCTTTAATATCTTTGCCAATTGTTTAATTTGTTTAACGTTTCTCACAAGACCTGCACAAGAGTCTAATTATATGGATGGGATGTTGAGATAATTTACAAGGATTTGGTAGATCTGAAGTGTGTATATGATATGAATTTTCCAACATACCATTGGGATGTGTCCGGCTATGAATAGAGTACATGGACATTGTTCTGACCAGAAAATGTGACCATTTACCTGTACAAACAGTGTTTGGGAAACCAGGACGAAGATATCAATTATTTTACATGTACAGGTTTATTGGCTTTATTTCAGGTGGCGATTCAGTCTGCCTTGGGTGGATCCATGAACATTTTTCTAAGAAATACACAGGAAGTCGATGATGTCAGAACAAACACTGCAAATCAAAAAGTCCTTGAGAATGACCTAAATTCACCAATACAACACAACTGACGCTGAACTCTTCAGGTGAAATTTTATAATAGTGTCACCTGTGGATTAATAGCTTCAAATATATGGAACAGGTAATAAACTCTGTACCGAGGGCACATGACTGCCGTGATGAAGCACCTCTCAACAGATGGGGCGTGGTGTTTGCCTGCGTAAGTGACTCATGTGGAATGTCAACAGGCATATTGACGAAGTCACAGCTCATGAAAACTCGCAGGTGCATAATGAAACTAACATCCATGCTCCAATCCGCACAACGAAAATAGACACCACCAATGTGAGATGGGTGCCTAAAAGTGACTGACTGATTTTTACCCCCATGCATAAATATTGAATTAAAATTATTCAAATTTTATTTGCATGAACCTGTGCAACAAAATATGATGTGGCAAAAATGGACACCTCAAACACACTAAAAAATTATCTTTTTCCAGTGGAGTGTCAGTAAGTTTCTCAGCACTCAAAAATTACAACCGTTTCCACGCATTTTAAAATAAATGAAGCCTTCGCACTATCAACAAGAAATGGCACAACTTGCCTAAACACCTGAGCAAAGATTAACACAGAGGAATTATTTTTTTCTGCAAGTTATTTGATGAAATTAGATGACCAGGGGAGCTTGCACCTGTTCAAATTGTCAGTTTCTTTGTTTAACTGATTTCACAGTATTTAGCTGCCACCCAAACATGTAGTAGTGACGGAATCAATCACATCTAAATATTGAAATTCCACATCTAAATATTGGCGTAAAATGACCCTAGGCTGAATTATTGTTCTTGAATAAAAAATACCTTTAATTTTTCCAAATAAAGTTTCACTGCGACTTAATGCTAATTGGGCAAAGTTTGTTCCCATAGTTGAATACGAAGCTGCGCATCTGAAAACCCCTCGGCTCTGGGCGCCAGCCATTCATAATGTATTCAATTTGAAGCAAGACTTCAGGAACACCAAGCAATCAAGTGACAAATATACAGATTATGAAAAATTTTGCCATTAGAAATGGCCTCTAAGGTTTCCGTCTAATCAGAGAAACCGGTATTCATTACATAAGTCTGTTGATGCATCGATGATGTATACCACATTTTACATCGAGCATTTGAAAATTATCAGAGATAGAGATCATTAATGATTTCGCATAAATTGAAGATGGCCGCCCATCCTTCCCACCACTCAGAGAAACTGATGTGGTTATTCATTGCAAGTCTCTTGATACATGGATGTTGTATACCAAGTTTCATATAGAACACTGAAATGGTATCGAAGATATACATCATTAAAGATTTTCCATAAATTAAAGATGGCCACCAAGGTTTCCGCCCAATCAGAAAAACCAGAACTGTCTATTGATACATCGATGATGTATACCAAATTTTACATCGAGCACCTGAACGGTATCAGAGATATAGATCATTAATGATTTCGCATAAGTTAAAGATGGCCGCCCATCCATCCCGCCACTCAGAGGAACTGATGTGGTTATTCATTGCAAGTCTCTTGATACATCGATGCTGTATACCAAGTTTCATATAGAACACTGAAATCAGGCCAGAATATTTCACGGTAACGATCGTTCCGTTTCCGTGTCGCTTCCGTCAAAGAAAAAACACGGAACCGATTTATCGTTTCCCACTATTATGCTCCGAATAAACGTGGTGTGCTTATGGTAGTTTCTGTACTCACTACATTTGTTTCATACTGACTGACTGACTGAAAAAGGTATTCCAATGAGTATAAAATCACTGTTTTATATCGTTAACATCATGGTAACCTTCAGGCCGAGGTCGGGAACGTTGTTGTTGTTGGGAACGTTGTGCTGTCGAGGTCGGGATTTCCTCAATCGTATGCGGACCAATCAAAGTGCTAGCTTGTCTTGTGCGCGTCATCAGTTTATGTTCTCCCGCCCCGGGAATCTCCCTGGTCTGATGCTACATGGTGAACGTGCAGTCAACGATGGTGGAAATGTCGAAGTTTCTGTTGCTCCTTGTGTTTGACTGGGGAATGTCAGAAACCATGAAACGAAAGGGGGGAATTGGTTCCCTAAAAACAGTTAGAAATGGTCGTTCAGTGTTGACTTTGACCCAGCAACTGACGATAATCGGAACATTTCAATTCCGCACTGCAACGTGTGCACGGCACACTGTCAAGGGACGACAAGACTCGTGGCCCCACATTGAGTTCAATTTTGAAGTATGTTGACAGAATCACTTACGAAACTCTGTGAAATAAATATACTTTAATTCTTCAAATACCTTACTGTCAATTTTCCATGCTTGAACAATGATCACAATTTTATAAAAGACAAATAGCAATTTGGAAAAAAAAGGTTCCCATGCAATTATTTCACGGAACCTAATATTAGTTTCCGGAGGGTTCCCATAGATAGAATAGACGGAACCGAAAAAAAGTTTCCGACCGTGCACGAAATATTCTGGCCTGTGAAATGGTATCAAAGATATACATCATTAAAGATTTTGCATAAATTAAAGATGGCCACCAACGTTTCCACCCATTCAGAAACGCCAGAACTGTCATTTATCGTAAGTCTATTGATGCATCGATGATATATACCAAATTTTACATCAAGCACTCGAACGGTATCAGAGATAATCATTAATGATTTCGCATAAATTAAAGATGGCCGCCCATCCATCCCGCCACTCAGAGGAACTGATGTGGTTATACACTGCCAATCTCACGTTCGGCTATTTCCGTATTGGCGGAACAAGCCTCTCACATAGAACGCACAAATCCCCACTGGTGGGGAGCGTATGACGATCACGCAGTGAGCCGGCTAAGAAATAGTGCCTTTGATAATCGAGAGATCCGGGTGCATTTATTGTGAAATTCAGTTAATTTTAACCAAACGAACATAACTCATTCAAATTATACAAAACTATTTCTATGTTTAGTTGAATAATAGCAATCTATCACCAGAACTCAGCAACTGGGCTAATTTCCGCCAATACGGAAATAGACGAATGCGAGATTGGTTCCGCCGAAAGTTAATTGTGTGCATGATAAGATAAGATTCTTTATTGCACTGAGCATCCCATTTGGGACAGAGTACAAAACATATAAAAAGTAGAATAAATAAGAAAGTAAACAAACAGGTGCGACGTTTCCGTTCCTGCTCCCAGAAATCCACTAGGCCAGAGGTCAGTTTTCGCAGCTAAAGTGAGTTCTGGGGCTAGATTGATACACTGCAGGTCTCTTGATACATCGATGCTGTATACCAAGTTTCGTATAGAACACTTGAATGGTATCAGAGATATATATCATTAAAGATTTTGCATAAATTAAAGATGGCCGCCAAGGTTTCCACCGAATCAAGGAAACTGGTTTGGTCATTCCTTTGAAGTTTCTTGATGCATCGATGATCTATACCAAGTTTCACACTGAACAGTGACATGGTACCTAAGATACACAAGATTGATGATTTTGCATAAATTAAATATGGCCGCCAAAGTTTCCAACCAATCAGGTCCAGATTCAATAGGGTTCTAGGTCATGAGCATATGGATGTGCAGTGCAAGTTTGGTGTGCCTAGGGTAAGTCGTTCTAAAGATATCTTGGTAACGAGAAAGCTGTGATGGTTTCGCATAAATTAAAGATGGCCGCCAAAGTTTCCAACCAATCACGTCCAGATTCAATAGGGTTCTGGGTCACGAGCATACGGATGTGCACTGCAAATTTGGTGTGCCTAGGGTAAGTCGTTCTAAAGATATCTTGGTAACGAGAAAGGTGTGACGGACAGACGGACGGACGGACGTACATGACGACGACAATACCCTTTGGCCAAATTTTGGCCGAGGGGTAAAAATTGGAAATTTCCCGATAAGGCAAATATTATTACGAGAATTTCATTAAAGTATCTTAATGAAAACTATGTAGTCTGTGTGTATATTATAAGCACTACGATTTACTTTCTACAGCTCCATCATCAATGTATCTATAAATTGTGAATTCCTCTAGGTTTTATCATGAATAATATCAGCCTTCTTCCAACTGCTGTTAGATTTTCAATCAGAATTCGAGCAGGTGTTTTTTCTATTTCAAAAGAAAATTAGAGAAGGGAAAATTGACAAGATTATAAATATTAAATGATAACATATTGAATATTAGAATGATAATTCATTTTAATTTATATCCCACCATTAAGTTATATTTAAAAATAATACAGTACTCTGAACATGCATATATGTAGTTTCCACTTATTTTCCTGAAGCATATACATGTATGATACACTACATGTTAAAGGGCTTCTTACCCATTTATTTATGAAAAATAAATTATTGCACATTTCTTTGGTACTGTATCGCTCCTTTCTCCAGGTGAGACTATTTTGGTGAATACATGTTATTTTTCAGGTGCATTTTTATTCTTCAAAAATCTTGTTATGAGTGGTAGAATTTACTCCTGATTGATCAT